>CATQJL010000223.1:11970142-11995559 GCA_958299035.1 Cylicocyclus nassatus
GCACGCCGAGAAAAGTTGAGACTCTATGTGGAACATAGAGTCTCAACTTCATCATCGTTCGGTGTCATCGACGGTTTAATTACTCAAGTCTGAGGAACTTTATCTCAGCGGAAAGTACCTGGGGGCGCGCGGCCCTCCACAAAGGACCGTGCGGCACTCGAAAATTTTGCATATTCTCGCGGAAAATCCGCGAGAATGTGGCCACTGCGCCGCAGCTTACCTATAAGAAAACCGCGATTGTTCTCCAAGCATTCGTCAAAAATTTCGCTAAGATTCCAAAAATCTGCAAGCGGACCGCAAGAAATTAGCAAACTATTTTTCCGGTGCCCGCCCGCCCATAAATCGCATGACCGCCTACCCCCAGCGATTATCTGAGCAGCGCCATTTCTCAAACGAAAGAAGAAGAATTTAGCTCTAATCACTTATACGAACACTACGTTGGCCAAGCTGTGCATATTTTTTGCCAAAACTCTTTTTGGAGGTAAGTTAATGGTGTGTGGCAAAACCCCAAAAAGCTGTGGTTGCAACACCTTTTTGGAAAATGTGCCACATCCTATTACTACCTAAAAAATTTAAATACCTGTGTTTTCTCATATCGTTGCCACTGCTAACCCTTCTTTTCTATCCAGTACAAATTTGATTCAAGATTGTTTCTCCTAAGAGAAAATATTTCGTTTTTTGTATTTATACATGTGGAAAACACTGTTAAGATACATTTGAAATGTGCTTACAGTGGGTTATGGACAGTTGGAATATTGCCAAATCGCGCCGCGACTGAAATCGCGTGAAGTATGCCCGACCCTTTAACCTTTGTGTTCCTCAAACTAACATTTTGCTAAATAGAGGCCGCCTGCGGCATGAAGCACTCAAATACTTATTTCACTTTTCTTGGCTTACGTACCTCAAGATTTTCGGTCATTGGGATCATGATTAGACCCAAGAGTATTGAAACACCAAGTTGAAACGATGTCCAGATATAGCTTCGCATTGCGACTAACACATCTTTGCTGCAATTGACTATTTTAGATAAGAATAGCAAAGCTGCAAGATAGAAGTAACATACAGAAGCAACACATAGAACGTACGAAGAAAGTACATTCTTCTCTCGATGACTTAAATGAATATTGCTCTCTACTGGAAGTAAAAGTAACTTTCATTGCGTGATAAGACAGGCGCTATACTCCTCGAGAAGTATAGCATGGCGACGGGCGATCGCCAGTCGCTACGACTCGATCGCCAGTCGCTAATCGATACGTATCAGACGTGTAGTCGCCGATATTGGCGATCATTACTCATTTCCCACTTCCATTTCAAAGTACTCACCAGCCGGTGAGGTCGCCCCAAAAGGAATGAACTGCAAGACCAGTGATTTTCACACTCAACACTCAACGGTAACTTGTTTGGCGACTGGCGATCGCCAGTCGCCAATTTCACACGTATTTGATGCATATCGATCGTCGCCATGCTATACTTGGTAATAAGTGAGTGCGAGAGTGGCCCGCAGTTCTTATTTCACCTTGTGTAAAGAAATGAAACTTCAGCAGTGCATTAGGATGTGACGACCGTTTAAATTTGCCTCAAATCGTTATAAATCTCATGCATACAGTAAATGTAAGACGTTTGAGTCATAACAATATACCAAACCGATTGCCTAAGCTTCTTAGAGGCACGACAGAGTGAGGGTTTTGGGGTTTCAGCGCCATGCGAAAGTGGCCCTTCTCAGACACAGCATCGCGCAAGTACGAGGTTATAACCATAGTTGCGATAGTGGGAGTGATGGATCTTACCCCCTTCACTTTGAGGACAAACTCCCGATGACTCCCTTCACCTGGGCTGAGATTGGTATTGTACTCTGAGAATATGATAAAAATCGTCATTAAAAGGTTTTGCAGACTAAGTAACTCAAACAACAAATACGCTCATAAATTTACAAAAGAAACGTTATTTATGTTTATTTATATTATTTATTTATCCTCGTAACATTCATTTGGAAGCAGAAAGTGAGGACAAAAAAGCAGTTGGTTTTTGGAGTACATAAAATCCCTCTTATCTCGCGGCACAGAAAACCTAGAAAAAAGACGACGGTCTATTTCGATTCTCCATGATCTCGCTTTCGAATGGGGTACAGCACGTTAGGGCTTCTTTGCTTTCCGGCTCTAAAAAGCACTTGTTCCGGTGACCCGTAAAGCCAACACATTGTATAGGTCGCCCCGTAATTTCTTGCGCACGATTTTCAAAAATTCATAACTTTGATTTTTCCAACCGATTTGACTGCTTCTATTTTCGTATGAAATAGTAAGTCATGTTTTTAATAATGACATCTTATCTGCTTACTAATGGTCATCTGTTGCATAGATGGGAGCGAAAGAAGAAAATTGGTCAAAATTTGAATTTTCTGTGTAGGGTCATGAAGAACCGGAGACTTGCAACAAAAATCGGAGCAGTCAGTATTCTAGGTTCTTTCACCAGCTCTCTCTAACAGTGTAAAGTTTGCGCCGATCGAGCGTTTCTATAGAAAGTCATGATTTTTCTGAAAAATGCCAAAATAAACCAAATTCGCCCTTTTGTATTGCTTGCTCGAAAATCAAAACTCTTCATAGAGATGCTCAATCAGCGCAAACTTTGCACTGTTAGAAAGAGCTGGTGAAAGAACCTACAATACTGACTGCTCCGATTTTTGTTGCAAGTCTCCGATTCTTCATGACCCTACACAGAAAATTTAAATTTTGACCAATTTTCTTCTATCGTTCCTATTTATGCAACAGATGACCATTACTAAGCACTGAGGTGTCATTATAAAGAGCATGACTTACCCTTTCACATAAAAGTGAAAGCAGTAATCGGTTGGAAAAGTTATGGATTTTTGAAAATCGTGCGCAAAAACTTTCAGGACGACCTAATAGGAGCGAGGGGGAGCAAGTTAATAGTAAAAAATGTGCTGTGGATTGACATCATTATCAGCATTGACGGGAAGTGAGCTGCTTATCGTTGTTATATGTTTATGTTTTTTTTGGTAAAAAATGCGCTTTTGATTGACAGTTATGCCATCATTATTAGCACACCCCCAAAAAACTATGGGAGATTGGTGAATTTCCACACCTTCACACAAAAACCCGCCCATTTCTGGAATCTATACTCTGTAAACCTAGTGCTGAAGAAGGTTACTTTTGTGAAAACGCTCTAGACTCACCTTGCCTAATTTGTAGAAATTGGTTGGTTTCAATGAATTAAGAACTTTATGACATTCAGAAGAATAACATGTTATTAAAACATCCCTCAATCTTTTGGAAAGGTTGGCAGTTTGAAGAGGAAACGGCAGGCAGGATACTTTACAAAATCGCAGATGACTCGCACGTGTTCCAATTCAACAGCGAGGCAGAAGGAGAATCTTACGCCGACGAAAATGTTGTCGAGATTGATACAGAGTTGACAATTGCTCAGACAATCGCCGGGGACAAGCGGGCACCGGAAAAATAGATGGCTAATTTCTTGCACTCCGCTCGCCGATTTTTTGGAAAGCAATCAGGACTTTTAGAGACGCCGCTTGCTGAGTTCTCGATTTCCCAGAGATTCAGCAATATATCTGCAAAGGATAAGAGCGAAAAAAGATTCAACAGGCGGCCTATCAAAAACTCGCTGAAGATTTTCCTGGAACATGCGAGCCGAATGCGAAATGTCAGCAACGCGTATTTTGCGGCGCCTGCCTGCCCCCGGCGACTGTCTGAGTGAGCGAAACTCTCTAATTTCGTACATAAGGAATCCAAGCAGATTGCCTAGTTTTAAGGAGGAAATGTCCAGGAAAATGTCCATTGCTGATCTTCAGGTTGCTGAAGATTTCAAGGCCGCTAAATTCACAAATATGGATATGAACAAAAGGAAGGTGTTAGTACAAAGCATAGCTACTGCTCTTATAGTTAGATCCCGATTGGAGTGCGAACCCAACTCTGTGTTTTATGCTTTGGAGGTTATTCGCCTTGTGACATTATGACCTATGATATTGACCAAAAAACCAACGCGCAGCATAGTATCTACTTTTCTCGGCTATTCCGCAGATGCTGTTAAAGAAGAAATTGAGCAGTTAACATTGACTCTCATCAGTCAACAGGACGTATGCCAGAGGAGGTGAAGCCAGAGTTCGACAAGGCCCAAAAAAGTATGCAATATTTCCTTCCCATGTTGCGAAAGCATATGCGATCTCGCTCTTTTCCCATTACTTACCGCAAAAATCTGATGGACTTACTAGCAAAGCTAGTTTCCAATCCGACTAGCACGGCAGAGGTGGAGAAAGAAATTTTCTATCTACTCTGTTATCGGAACACAACGCACAAGTCGTACAACGATGGAGCATCTAAGCAATTACTTGAGATTTTTCAACCTTCTACTAAACATAGTGTTATCTAAAAACTTCATTCAAAGGACTGGTATAAGTGGTCCAGACAGGCTGTTACCGTATGACTTTTTGGAACATCCTAAAAGATGGTGTGAAGAGACTGGTCACCTACCTGCTGACTTTCTTGGTGCTACCAGAGGGCCAGGAAAAAATCACAAAAGCGCTTAAAAGAAGAAGAAATTTTCAAATCCATTTTCGATTCAGAACGCTTTTGCACGCAATTCTACTTCTACTCCGATGACCTTTTGGAGGAAGAAGAAGATTTTTCAGGCAGCGAACTTGTTTTCACTGACGTTAGCGATAGTGATATTGTTTATGATGATATGCAGGAATTGAAGTTGTTCCTAACTTGTACATCTTTTGAGATAAACCTTATTGCTTTCATTTTTGTTGGCGCAATGAAACAGGAGCACAGATCTTCATAAAGTCAATTTTTTAAATTTTTTAATTTCTTTTAGAATTTTATTTTTTTTTAATTTGTGCCTAAGTAAGGTACAAATTAGAGCTCTTCATACCACGCTTTTATATTTTTTCTCTCTTCTTCTCCCCCCCCCCCTCAGATTCACATACCCCCTTCACCCTGGAAGGTCGGGAACAGCCGAGACCCCCTTCACCTGGGGAGAGCCCGTCTCCCCCTATCGCACCTATGGTTATGACCCTCTACTCAAAGCAAGAAAAACTTTGGAAGTGGGAAAACCTACATTTTGAGACGGGGTCCTCCGACCTGTTTAAACCCCTGCTATGCGGCAGAGTACGCATACTGCCACAGTCAATCGTGGGTCCCGCAGCGACTCTGCGTCTGATTTTCGAACTCAGTGTTGCTGATAACCCCCGGTAAGTGGATTTTCTATAAAGTGATTTTTTGCCCGGATACTACCTTCAAGAACATTGCTAGTTCTAGCCATGCCACTGTTTAATTCGCAGTTCATATGATTTAATTATGGCCGAGAAATTGCACATCAAAGTTTTGCCCAGACCGTATTCTGCTCGGCGCATCGCTCAATGTGTGCCAAAAAGACAGACTTCAAATCTATTTATCACATGAATACCACTTGGCCGGTGGTTGAGGTGTGGCATTTTGGCCTAGTCAAATAGATTCTAAACACAACTGTTCTAAAACTGCTTTTCAGACTTTTTCGGTTCCTACATTACATTTTAAATCAACGAGCAACTCCCAAGATATAGTGCGCAATAATAGTAATCGCAAGAGGATTATCGATACATCAGCGCATCGCCTGTGGACTCAGAATTGTATTTTTGCAAATGACATCAGCTTTAAAAATCATCAGAAACCATTTTCCCTACTTGGCAGTATCTCGGAGGACATGGGGTTCATTTTTTGTAATGTGACTATTGCGTGATTTCAGTGTGCAAGCTTTTCCTTCCAAAAGCAAGACCATCTTCTTCAAGGGCGCGGGCTAAAACATTGGCCCGTAGTAAACTACCGTCAGGGCATCTCCCCTGAGGCGGACCGGAGTTGATATCTTGGCGCCTCAGTCCAGCATCCGGCGGGCTATTGATCTGGATGCAGATCGCTTCGGATATTATAATCAAGTGCGTTCTTGAAAAAAGAACCACTTGAGCTGGTCTGGTTAAATGGGTAAGCCATTGGAATTACACGCGCGTGGCCGTGGTTCAATTCCGCCTAGCGACACAACTTTTGCTGCATCGCCGGGCAATCTTTGATAGCGGCCACTATCCAATGGATGATGACCGTTATCAAGGATTTCGCCTAGCAAACGTAAAGATAAAACAAAAAAACATCTCGTTACGAAAATTTTGCAACAAAACGAAATGGTTGCAACGTGAATTTAATAAAATGAAAAGCTGAGTCCTCGTTTTGGACAGCTTTAAAAAAACCAGTTAAGTTTACAAAAAAGAGAAGAATTTGTTTTTTTCTGTCTTACTCGCCAAAATCAGCTGTTCATCGATCCTCTCCTTTGCGGGCGCGGTTGTGCAACTTTGCGCCGATTTTGTCCGCAGTGTTAGGCAAATTGCTGTGTATCGTAAGTTACTCAGGAGCAACTTACGAAGATTTTTTCTGCGTTTCCTCTTTAGCACACTATTTCTGGACATCATCGCTCATATCATCTCCCATGACCCGGCAGGGAGATCATCTCCCTGCCGAACTTCACCTGAGGCTCACCTCTCAGGTGAAGTTGCATCCCTATAGCACGGGGAAATGGGCGGTCGTCATTTTACTGACAGAACCTCACATGAAGGTCTCAGGGGAGATAATCTCCCATGACCGAGCTTTACTACGGGCCATTTGCTACCAGAAATATCATACTTGGTAATCAAATATTCGCGAAGTGTTTTCTGTGTCGCTCCAATTCCGCACAACTTTGTGTATGTCTTTGCAGGACTAGCAACCGAATGCATAAATCGAAAATCTCATATATAGTGTGGACCCCGGCCAGCCTCCCATAGGTACCTGCGCGACGCATCCGCACCGCACGCCTTCAGCGCGCCTCCTGTCAATGGAATTCTTTGCTTTTCTCTCATTTTCTTGTTTTTGTTTTACTATATTCCCTCTATTTCAGGTATAAACAATTCGCAATACCGGTGACGAGGTTTCACATACTCTACTAGGCCTGAGTGCGTCGGTCTAGCTTGTGTTTTTCCCTTTTTTTGAGAGATTGAGATTCGAGGTGTATTCTAAAAGAATATTCCTTCAAAAGCTTCTTGTACTAAATAAGAGTCTCTCTCGATTTGATTTTAGAGTGTAGACAGTGTATCAAATCAAATTAAGCCTTTCGAGGACCCGGCAGGGATTTGTTTACGAAAATATCTACATTTTTTGAGTTATTTCACCATTCTAGTTTCTAAGTCTACGAAGAAACGTTTTGAAAATGCGGTTATTCTTTTTCTGCTCTACGTTTACTTATTACCGCTTTTCTATCGGTGCAAGTCTGAAATTTGCAGCCATTGACTGAATTCGACGTACTACTGGAGGTTGCATGAGGAGTTTTGTTCTTGTATTTCTTGTTTAATACGTTTCTTTCGAAGTGTATTTACGGGTTTCCACTTCTCAATTCTCTTCTATGGTGCGTAGATGTGCTCTATTGCTCATAAGTGAGGTGAGAAGCATCAAGAAATGCACGCTGCAGTTGCGCCGCGGAAGTACCTAGGGAAACTGGCCGGGGTCCACACTATATAAAGCTGAATGTTTGTTTGTATGTATGTCTGTCTGTATGTATGCATGTCTGGCTGTGTGTACGTATGTTCCGAATAGAAAAATCCTTTTATGAACCGACCGGACCAAACTTGTCATACACACACTTCGGGGCCTGGTGGGTGTCATAGGCTGCTCTTGGTCATCAATCGACATCGATTTTATCGATTTTTTTGTAAAGTTTGAGCTACCTGGGAGTTGGCACAGGGGGGTAATCGAGCATGTTGATTACGAGTACAATATTAGTTTGGCGCTATTCGGTTATCTGGGCCCCAAAATTCATTTGTCGTAGAGCTTGCTAAGACTTCGTGTATAAGGGTTACCTTACATTCTAATCACAGATATCACACTTTCTCCGCAGAATGTCTCCCCGAAAATTGATAATGATAGGTGCACGGTAGGAAGTTATACGAACTTGCGTTCGTATCGTTCTTTGAGTCCCGAGGAATGCGCGATGGCGAACTTTGACCGAGGCTCGAATATTTCACAGATTTATGTTCTTTGGTGTTCTTATCAATAGATTTCCCATGCTTGTTTTGAGTGTGTTTATATTCGCTTACATATATAAGTAGTTGGTATCGTGTAGTGAGCATATTTACGTTTGTATAATGTATTTTTCCCTTTCTCTCGTTGTATCTCACAGTATGATATTTCTGCCTTTCTTACCTTAGTCATTACTTCACGGATCTCTTACAGTAAATCACAGTTCTTTCACAGAACCCCTCACAGTAACTCATAGGCTGCTCGGATAGCATATATTGTATACCCTTTATGTACTATCGTAACGTTTTGTAGTTGTTATTTAGTATTTTTATAACAAAGTTTAATTACCCAAGTTTGAGGTGTACTCGCTGTGCGTAAGTCCCACGTGGCATCCAATCAATCACAGTCCACACACACTGACTCACCGACCGTACAAGTGGTGCATCAGCCAAACGGAGCTACGATTTGTAGCATACGAGTAACGCTTCCGACTAACAATTTGCACGTTACTCACGGCACCTCACAGGGTTTGGCACAGCTATTGCACAGCAAGTCACAGTCAACTCACAGGTCCCCTCACAGTAAGAGTCAAAGTTGCCGCACAACGAGCCACAGTATCTCACACAACCAACTCAACTAACCATGGCCAGCACAGTAAGATGCCTCAAAGGACTCGTCGCGAAAAGAAATGATGCAGCGATGAATTGGCTGCAGGACTCCACGCAAGCGCTCACGGATATACAAGAAAAGGAAAGCGCAAGGAGAATAAAAACCTGTGAGAGGTGTATCGAGCTTCTCGAAACGTCATTGACAAAGCTAACTAAGGCTTTTGATGAAGCTCCAGATACCACAGAAGAGGAGGAGGATCACCTGGATAAGTACATAAAGAAAACCCAGGCAACAATAATGAAACTGCACGAACACAGGACACGGCTAGAAGAAGCCCAGGAGAAGGATATCGGGACTGACACAGACGGCACCACTAGCCAAGCCGCAGTCAATAGACTTCCGATCATCCCTATCCCCACATTCACAGGAAAAAAGTGAGAATGGGACAACTTCTGGGCTCTATACAAGGCCAATGTCCACGACCAAAATCTAACACAGCTGCAAAAATCAATTATTTGCTGGCATCCCTGAGTGGGGAAGCGAAACAATCAGTTTCACGGTTCTTCGTTTCAGCAAATAATTACCAGAAGGCCATCCAACACCTTATCGAGAGGTAAGGCAATAAAGATGGCATAGTCTTGGAATTAAACAAAAGCCTACACAATTGTGTAGCAAGGGGACCAACTACGACAGAACAACTACAGTTGTGGGACAAACTGTCAACAATTGCAGCACAGTTAGAGGAGCATGAGCAGCAGCCCAACAATCAACTGACGGTACAAATCTTTGTGCAAAAATTCCACGCACCATAAGAAAGGCAGCTATGGAAAAAAGAATACGCCATCAAGAGGAGCACGGGTCCGAGTGGACTCTGAATCAATGGCTGGATGCCATTGACAACGTTATCTCACAGGAAGAACAACTAAATCACATGCTGTCACTCGAAGGGCAATTTCGAAGCTATTCGCTGCACAGTGGAACAACAGTGAGAGCCTACCCAAAAGAAACAAAAGTAAGTTGAAGCTTCCTGCGAATGCTGTGGAACTAGAGGGCACAGATGGACAACTTGCCCAAAAATATCCACAGCATTACAAAAGAGAAGATTTCTGGTAGACGCCAACATATGTTTCAACCGTGGATCCAAGAATCACATAATAACGTCATGCTGGAGAGGCAGAAAATGTTGCAGAAAGCACCACAAAACTATCTCCCTGGGTAATAAGCCACGGAAGTCAGAAGCACCTAATAGCAGGCTCATGAATAGGCAGAAAAAGCGAGCTAGTACAGCAGATTCACTGTCCAACTCAAGCAGTTTTGAACTCTCTACTAAGGAAGCACAAGCGACAACAATGTCAGCCGTGATGACTACTGTACCCACACCACAAAAGAAGTTTTCGTCGTCTAGCAGAGAATTCGACTCGAACACGGATGCACCAATCACTATCGCTTTGGCGAGAGCAACAGTTAAACGTTCTGATGCGCAGTCAAGAAGCAATTCTGGCTTATCGAGCGTTTCAAGGATTAATGACGATGATTCTTCAAAGGAAGTAATAACTGTGCACCGTCTATGGGAAGGGTTTCTGGACTTCAAGAAGTAGGTCGAGCGACAGCACCAAAAGTGCAAGAATGGATGCAGAGTATGAAGCGCGTAACCTTCACAACACAGGAAAGAACGAACACTGGCAGTAACCGAGAAATGATCCACACTCAACAAAAGAAAAGTCTACAAGAAACTTCTGACAAGAAACCGCAATCCTCGGAAAAGGCTACGCAGCCAAAGAATGAGATGAGAAGACGACATTTCAAGAATCACAGACATCTGAGGAAGTCCTTTGCGACATCGCAAAAGAAGTCAAGCACAGCAACGAACCTGCAAAAGGAGAGCGAAAGCGAAGAATGGCGAGACGTCGCATCGGAATCCAAAGGTGCACAGAAGGGAAAAGAGCGCAAGCGGATTACAGTGAATGGTCAAAGAAGACAAGTACCGGCACGAAGCAAGGAGGAAGAAACCTAGAAGTGGCTTAAAAGGGAAGAACCGAAACCATATTTATGCTCTTCTGCTGGACACGCCGGAGCATACGAACTCCATTCGTATCAATTTAGGCGCCCTTCGAAGCATGGAGCAACGCACAGCAACAGTGTTCAGAGACAAGCCCTCAAGCGCCCCAAGGATAATACAGTGGATAAAACTCAGAGATTTACAAAACAAGTAGAACGGCGGACTATTACCAATAAGAAGTGACAGACGGTTGCGCGTGAGCAAACTCTTGGAGAAACTACGGAAAACATGGTACACAGCACACAGTTTGGAAGCGAGTAGCACGGCGAAAGGGAGGATGGAGTCACGTTACTCTTTGCGCGCCGTGGCAGGGTGCGTTTTACGAGAGGATTATGCGCTGCATCAGGAAAACGCTATGCTACACGCTCGAAGTGCTCGCCACGGCTTTTAGTGGATCCAGGATGACGCTTACAAAAACGAAAGGTGTTAACTCGACGGCGCCCAAGAGAGCAGTACCAGATCCAAAGGGAGAAAAAGAGGACCGAAAACTTACCGAAATGGACGATTCCCACAGACAATCTCTCACAGAACGCGAGCAAGAAGGCAAAACCACGCAATTTAGGGACAGAGTCAGCTAAAAGATGCAGAGCTACGAGCAGCGACACGGAATTCAAAAAGCACAATGGCTACCACGACTAATACGTCATCAACAGTGATGCTCCACTCGTCTGCTGAGGTCGGAGTATACGAACTTGCGTTCGTATCGTTCTTTGAGTCCCGAGGAATGCGCGATGGCGAACTTTGACCGAGGCTCGAATATTTCACAGATTTATGTTCTTTGGTGTTCTTATCAATAGATTTCCCATGCTTGTTTTGAGTGTGTTTATATTCGCTTACATATATAAGTAGTTGGTATCGTGTAATGAACATATTTACGTTTGTATAATGTATTTTTTCCCTTTCTCTCGTTGTATCTCACAGTATGATATTTCTTATTTCTAAAAAGATTAAATATACAGTAAGTGTAATTTTAGGAATATGTATAAACATAATTCTGTAATTAAATATTATACCTATAACAAGAAAGAAATAGTAAAATAAATACATAAAAAATAAAAATTCATTAAATAAAACTCCGGACGTTTATAATATAAAACAAAATGTAATGTAAAAACAATTTCAAAAAGTATTGAAATTATATATGCTATAAAATAAACAAGTATATAAACATATAATGTTATATATAATGTTGTAAGATTTATGATAGTCATATTTATTTAGATTCATATATACCATAAATATAGACTTGTTTATAAAATCTAGTAACATAATAGGTAGTTTTTAAAACAAATAAATAAATTAATTAATTAAAATTAAAATAAAAACAAAAACATCAAAAGAAGACAGATAAATAAAATAAATAAATTAATATATAAAAATTTACAACTTGAAATTTTGAAAATTTTAAAAAGTATCAAAAAATTATTACATATATATAAAAAATATACATGTTTTATAATTTTTTTAAAAAAAGTTAAAAAGAAAAATTAAAATAAAAATTTATAAAAAATAAAATAAAATAAAATAAAATGAAATAAAATAAAATAAAAAATATAAATAAATAAAAATAATAAAAAAATATTTAATAATAATTAATGCAGGTTTTGAATTCCAACCGCAATAAGTCACACACTTCTCATTTTTAAAGGCAGTGTGCCAGCAAATTCTCCGTTTTTGGGAGAACTACACATGAAAGTAGCGGGCTGCCTAGCTAAGCAATTCCCCAATTTGCATCCAAATCGGTGGCCTCCCCGTTGAGAAAACCCCGCTTGATTCCGCTCGCGCGCGGCAGTCTCGCTCGCGTCGGACGAGTTGACCCGCCGCCTGTCGTGTGGCGCATTGTTTGGAGGAATCTTGGGCACTTTTGGATTTTTTGACGTTCTTGTTTTTTATTTTCAGTTCTCTGCATAGTCCTACGTTTCTGCTTTCTGTGTACTCAATACTTTCAAAAACATTGAAATTAAACGAGTAGTTTTTTTCGGTGTCGAGGGAAAACTGGTATCTTTTTTGCAGATGTTCGACTGAACGCTAACTCTTCAGATTTTTCGACATTCTTGTTTTCTATTTTCAGTTCTCTGCATAGTCCTACGTTTCTGCTTTCTGTGTACTCAATACTTTCAAAAACATTGAAATTAAACGAGTAGTTTTTTTCGGTGTCGAGGGAAAACTGGTATCTTTTTTGCAGATGTTCGACTGAACGCTAACTCTTCAGCTTGTCCATGTAACATCACAAGTACGCTGGTCGAAGATTTCAGTTTTGAAATTGAAGCAATGTTTACAGTTTTTAGATCCTGTTTGCAGATAAAGGTACGTTGTAAACAGTTCACCTTCCGCTAGCTGTGATAAGCACATAGCCTGGTTTTATTGCTTTATCATTTCCAATAACTTTCTCGTTATTTCATTTGAATGCGCCAACGTTTAGGCTTTATCAAAGTTAAACTAACTACTCATTTGTTGTCCGGCCTCAAAGTTGCCATAAAATCATCGACAAGAAGGCTATGGGGGTAAGTCTCACATGTCTTTTTCTCTTTCAAATTTTTGGCTTCATACACACAGGATGATCTTCCACGAGTTGCGACAGAGCTTGACGCACTTAGGACTTTGTCGCATCAGAATATTTGTCGGCTATATCAGTTTATTGAGACGGAAGATAAATATCATATCATAATGGAGGTCTGTTTCTCTTTCTCTAGTTATAGTTGAATCATGAGGAATCAGAAGCTCGTCACTTTTTCCGTCAACTGGTTCAAGCTATGGCTTATGTCCACTCCATGGGTTATGCACATAGGGATCTGAAGCCTGTATGTTTCTCACTATATTTTGAGTGTTTATTTGTACAGTTTACCTTAGGCTGAACTTACTTTTGATGGAGGACCTCCACCTAAAGGTCATAGACTTTGGGTTATGTGCTATGGCATCTTCGCTTTGTCGACCTCTGGATACACGTTGTGGCTCGCATCCCTATGCCGCTCCCAAGGTGATAGCTGTAAGAATTATCTTCCAATTTGCTGAGTTACTATCTCTTGAGAAAAGTTAAATTTCTTCGATGTTTTTTTCGCTCCGACCAATCATTTGAGAAACTCTGTCGCGCACCATATCTTGCACTTTGTCCAAAAATAAAGATTCATGTGAGTATCATTCACACAACATTCTTTTCCTAATATTTCTATGAATATTCTGTATCCAGAGTAATTTGAGAAGGTGGAATTCCTCTACATGTATTGCTCCACTCTGCAATCTCTCAAGACTTATAGCATGCTACCTTTACGAGATTACTTTCTGTAGTTTGTGGCTGAAGTATGTGTTTTGTAGGGAAAGGAGTATCTCGGCAATGAAGCTGGTAATTGGTCTATGGGCGTCCTACTTTATGCTCTTCTATGTGGAACTCTACCTTTCGAAGACGAGTCAATGCAAGTTCTACACCGGAAGATTTCCGTAAGTTGGAAATGAATAAGTAATCTAGAATTACTAGTCCACTGATGAGCTGGAAAATGCAACAATTAGATTTGCGGTATGACCAACATCTTCGCGTTGTCACTTGACTATCTTCACCCACGTCATTAGTCCCCATGTATTTGCGAACTCTTTATCTTCACTTTCTTAGAGAGGACAATACCAGGAGCCAAAGTGGCTCAGTCCTAGCAGTCGCACGTTACTTCGAAGTATGTTGCAGGTAACCAAAACTCTCTATTGACTTCCTGCGGCGGTATTCATCAACGAACCACTGGGTTCCGCTACTCAGTAAGCGGAAACAGTGCCACTGGGTTGGACGATATTCACAAAGAGCACTGCTGATTTCGCGAACCCACTACATGAATACCGATGTCGTGGGTTAACCCAACCCACTGGGTTCTTTGGTGAATATGGCCACTACTGTGCTTCTATGGCTTTAGGTCAGCCCTCGTTATCGTATCACCGTCAAACAGCTACTTGACCATCCATGGATCAACCACAAGTACAGTCAAAAGCTAAAGTGGACTAGCATTTATGATGTAAACAAATGATATACCATGATATGCTAAATGTGTCTTTTTTTTTCAGAGGAACCTAGTTGACGAAGAAGTTGCCACTGAATTAGCCTTTCATCACAGAAAATCTCTCGCAGAGATGACCGATCTGATCAAGGTTGTTTATGGTATCAATGTTTCTTTTTAACCGTTTGCTTTATTCGTACTCTACAAAGTACCACTGCAGCTGAACGTCACACTTCGTCTAAAGGCCCCAGAAAACGCTCCCCGTTCGCGTGGAGCGTTTTCCGACAGCACCTTTTTGATAGTTAGTTTCGGTGTTGAAATAGATATGTGATTAGCTCTAACGCGTTGCACTTGAAAGAGGCGTTTCAGCGCTGCTTGTTTATGGGGGCTTTTCAGCGCTCTCTGCGAGTCTGATGAGTCCTTTCGGAGTCTTTAGACCGCACGTATATCTAGCAAGCTCATTTTGATCTTTTCAACTAACTAGACAAGTAACAAAGCATCTAAATAGTTTGAAGCACAAGTTCCATCTTGTCACGCAGACGGCATGCAGTGTTCTGAAGTCTTTCGGTTCGGTTTGAGGGGAGTAAAATATGATTTAGGAATGGAAGTTTGACTACCTCACCGCGACTTACTATCTGCTACTACAGCAGAAGGGACGTAAGAAGAAAATAGCACTGCCCCCTCTCAGACCGAAAACAGTTAGTTCTAGATGTGTAGCAAAGCAATGAGACTTTGGATTCATTTTTCCTTATAAATTATCTATTTGATTCATGTGCAACAGTCATATGTGTACTACGTTACTTTTCTGGTTTCCTTTCGAAAGATATATATAATTTAGACCTTTCTTTAGGGTGAATCACGTGTAACTGCATCTCCAACAATCCACGCTTCTCTTGAACATAATCTTGATCTCTCGGATCTTGACGATAGTCCTGATGTCTATCTATCCCCGCAAAGTTTCCGATCTGGAAGCATCATCAGTGAGCGTTTTGATGCGATGTGGCGACATAATGAGCGAGAACGTGGTGGTGGGAGAGGTCAACAAAGAACAACCAACAGAGCAGCTGAAGTTGGTCCAATTACGCAGTTACCGATTCTGCTTCTTTATGTCATCATTTGTTGTTCAGAAAACCTCATATATGAATGTAATATTCAACACTCCATCTGTTTGCACTGGAAGATCTCCTCGGCACAAATTGTCTTACAACTCTCCAACACCTACAAGCTCCACTCCACACAGAGCGGCACAAAAACCTTTTGCACGTAGCATGCATGCAGGGTAGCTTTGGTTGTGACTCAAGCTATGATAAGGAGAACTATCGCACAGGAGCAGCCAGCGTACGAGTTCGTGGACCAGTCAAAATCATAGGTGATTTTTTCGTTATTGTGACAAAAGCATTTTTTAAAAAGGTCATATATATACTTTCCAGATGAACGTGGTACACCTAGAAGTATATACACAACTGCGCAAAGGCCCGCCCTGAAAGGATTATTCAGCCCGAGAGGCTCGCGACAACGGTATGTTGTCCAAAACAAATGACATAAGTTCATGTCTGTAATTATGCCTTTCTGGTAATACCGCCAAAAAGCAATGATGGGATGCTTTCGACTATTTTCATTTTGGAAGAAAGAAAAGGTGAGTAGTATCATCCTTCAGGCTCCAGGCATACTACACGCGATTCAACCCAAACTGACTAATTGCGCAGCGTTAACTTTCGAGTACTGATACTATGCCCCCATTTTTTGAGCAAATGTCGCGTTTCCAAATCGCGTCTCTACTGAAATCACGCGAAGCTTGCCCGGGACCTATTTCACGTGAGATTCTGATGTGGATCTTTAGAGTTTCATATGAGCAATTCACTATATCCAACGGTTAAACTGCAAGTCGGATAAATTCCTGAAAGCGCTGCTAGACTAAATTACTTTACCATGAGAAGGCACAATCAACAAAGGATTCTTTGATTGCCTACTTTGCTCACAACCCCTGCCAGAAACAGGGTTCTGTAAATCTTATGTCATTGTTATTAATTGTGTCATTGTAGAATCAATGTCGAACATACCGTGTTTGCCTATGTCAGCGTACTTTGATCTGATTATGGTAAAGTAAATATTTACTTTGTCCAACCGATGTGTTGTTATACTTCACCTGATATGATTATTTCACAACTTCAGCAAATGACAAAATACTTTGAGATTTCACTTATATTCAAAGCACAACAATTGTAAGAGATAGAGAGATAAAGCAAGAGAAGTATTGATTAGAATTGTAGCCAAATACAAAGGAACGAAATGTTAGAATTGGAATAAGATAAAATGAGGAAGAGTTCGGTGAAGTACAATAAAAACTCTCAGACATCATCTACACGATGCCGCTTTGGCCGGGAGCAGTATCCAACTGGATAGCGAGCGGCAGCAGCCGTTGGAGTTACAATAACAATATTTACATATATATTTACACAATATATATATTATATATATATTTATTTATTTATTATATATTTATATTTACACAAACTTTAGGTGGTATAATCTGCAGGATAGCAATACGGGACCAGTAAAAAAGTGCTTGCACAAGCCGATAGCTCCGAATGAAGAGAGAGGGAAACGAACAATCTCCACTGGAAGTGTAGCTCACGAAAAACTAAAAGAGATAGTGCTCCAATCAACTTTTCAAAATGATATCATGATCGCGAGCCCCTATGATGGCACAAGCCAGTGTGAGACAAAGAATTCTGTTGACAGACTTTACTGTCCAAAAGAGCTTTTCTTGTAAGTTTTGCCATATGAGTGTTTAGAAAATGGCCACAACCAACTACACTTAGGAATTTTTAGACCACGAACAACTTACCCCCTTTATGTAAAGATGGCTACTTTACATTTGAATGCTCTCCGAGAGGCTGAGTTGAACGGGGAAAGGGTAGTGGAATTCAGGACACGGATCAAGCGGAAGTTCAAAGAAAGAACAAGTGAATTAAAGAAAAAGACGCCCATACAACACCTATGGAGGAAAGAAGTCCACTTGTCATACGTTTCGACGAAACTATCGCGACAAACATCATACGGCGAGATGATGGACACGACGTAACAAACTCCTGTCTTCTCCGTTACCAAATACACAGACTAAACCCATTATCGCCTACTCTGACATTGAAGCGTGCGGCGCGCGCGCTCCTCGTGTAGCGCTTTGTAATGCGCGCGAACCGAGCGATGAATGCGCACGCCACTGCGCGAATGGCCTGCACGGTATGAACAGCGCTCCGACCGCAAACTACCGAAGAATAAGTCCTTCACGAAAATTTCATTTCTCTTCTCTCATGTTGTGCGCATCCTCAACTTCATACTCCAAAAAGTTAAAACCAAAATTTAGAAAATTCGAAAATTTGAATATGAATTCAAATCAAAATCAGTGCCGATCCGGGACGCTATCGAGGGGTAAGCTGTGTAGAAAAAGACATCAATGTTCCTGCAATTACAAATACCAAGAAGTGACAAGGCAAATCCACTGACGGAGCAGCCTAATCACAGCGTCGTACCTCATGCAGGTCCCCATTACGCTTATAGCGTGTGAGAATTGCATGTGCGCGGGGCCGGACAGTGAGATATAGTGGGCGTGAGCCGTACGCCAAGGATTCATGGCGCGCGGGCCGCTACGTTACCTCACCTCTGACCGCACTGCTGGCCATCAACAAGCGCGCGCTGCACGCAAGGAATGTCAAAGTAGTACCTTACGCAGTGATTGACTGTGACTCCCAAAAAAGCGACTTTGGTAACGGAGTGAGAGGGTCTGTCCTTTCTAACTTCGTTACTTACAAAAAAAAATTTTTTTTCAGGTGAACTTCTACCCGTGTGCTATGTCCACGAGAGAGATCTATCAAGGAAGATTATTATTCTACCTTCTTTTGATTGACAAAAATATTGATTGGAGGATCGAAGTGTTGTTCCAACACTTCAACCAGCTTCTTCTCCTTTTTGTCCTCTGTTATCATGTAAACGATCTAAAACAGAGATACAGTACCCAGCTAATCTATCGCAGATATCTGCAAAACTCACATACCAAAAATTGACGATAAAAATAAACAAATCTTGCCTGTTCCGCTCTTTCAGTTGGTCGTCCAGCGGATCCGATGTGAACCACTGCAGGACGCCGTAAATAAGCACGAGCCAATCGCTCGATAGCAGGTGACATCGTGGCAGTGAACATGACAGTCTAAAATTATTTCCTGGTTTCAAATTTTTTCTATAGAAGGGGTGCTGGCAGCAGCGCTTGAAGTGAGAAGAAATTTTTTTCATGGTCAAAGAATTCTTCCTAATTGCTGGGTAGGGCTATCTAATTCAAGACCACACACCGTTGCCTCACTAAACTTTTAGTGGCTGAAAAACAAAACTGATACATGTTTTTGCTCAAAGTGGAGCTTCCACAAGGAATGTCTATTATCACTGACATTGCAAATTTCAGAAACAAGATAACGAGGAAGATAGGATAACCTGGCGATATTTCTCCCTTGTCGCAAAGTTATTCATCAGAGCTTCTTCATGCTCTATGTCATCGGTGTCAGGCTTTTGATTAGATACAGGCAAATATCCCAAGACCTGAAAATTACCAGTACTTTGCATTGAATAAAGAATAGAGAAATCTAATGACAGCAACTCTACAGACCTTTTGCATTTCGGGTTCAAAACCTATATCAAGCATTCGGTCCGCCTCATCAAAAATTACGTATGAGCATTGGTTTAGCAAAAGATATCTATTTTCCAGAACGTCGAGAAGACGTCCAGTTGTAGCAATCACCACATGAAAAGCCAATACTCGAAGTACGTGATAACGCTCAAAACTATAACTGTACCTCGACGCCCATGCGCAGTTTCATTCCCCGGTCTTCACGTGAAGCACCTCCGATAACAGAAACAGTTCGAATCTTCGACAATTCTCCAAACTTGTTCGTTTCTTCTTCAATCTAAAAGTGGCCAAGGATAATGGGAGTGGCTCCATTTCATGGTCGAGCATACTAACCTGCTGGTCAACCCTCTAGTTCGAGCAAAAATGACGGCGTAAGGACCTTGATCATAATGTTCTTGCCGATCTAGCTTCGGTAAGACAGTGATCCACACCTTCAATAGCCAAGTATAGCGACAATATGATCACATACAGAAATTCAGAAAAAACACCTATATTTGACTACCAAAAAACTGTCAATTATTTGAAAAGGACGCGAGAAAGTAACGGTCAGCATTCATAAGGTAAGGCAATAAAGATGACATCTCTACCTTACTATGCGGAAATATGGCGTGATTCACTTTTAGGTGAAATTACCTCTCACTCACTAAGAAGACTAGCCAGAAAGATAAATAGCTGTCATTTTTGCCTGCGTAATGATGCAAGCCGAAAAAAACAGAAAACTCGTCACGCAAAGTAGACAGCAAGTGGCATTCATATACTGGAAATATATTCAGGTGACAACATAGTAAACGAAGAGCTTGGTTATAACCATATGAAGAAAAAATGGGGTATTGTCATCACACAAAAAGACTCATTTATTGAACAATGTGGGAGATTGAAATAGAACTTGTGTGGAACCGAATTGCGAAAGTGTCTTCATGACGACGTTTCAAACGACTACCTCTCCACTCTGCGTCTCTGCCCTGCCGTGGAGGAGCGCAGGGGGTACAGCTCGTCCACGGTGCTTGCTCGGGGCCTCCAGAAAACGGGGTTTTTGGGAAAATCGTGCGATTTCAAAGCCCTAAGGTGTTACATAGGGTCCTATAGGTTTGTAATTTACGAAAATCTCGACAACGAAATTCTGGTGAGACACTGCCTTTAAATAGGTTGCAAAGTACCATTCGATAGAGCAAAGCAAGCTCTACAAGATGGCCATGTTGCTCTAGCAACAGATCTGATCCACCACAAGTTTCGAGCCAACAACTAAAAAGATTCAACTACCCGAAAAATTGAGAAAAATCGTATCTCTGTTCATAAAAATCCTGCAAAAATTCTAACTTGCTCACGTAAACATAATCCACATAAGGCATCTATATACGCGGTTGCCGTATTTTTTTCTGCGTTAGTAATCAAGAAAACAAAAATTTTCGTGCATTTGCTAAAGTGGTGCTGTGCCGTCCCCACATAAATAGTTGTATACTACAAACCCTTAGAAGTACAAACGTAAATTTCCAGCTCTCTACAAGTTTTGGTTCTCGAGAAATTTGAATTTTAGCTTGGACCACATGACTAAGGAAAACTGTACTCGAAATTTCTCGAGAACTAAAGCTTGTAGAGGGCTGGAAATTTACGTTTGTACTTCTAAAGGTTTGTAGTATACAACTACTTATGTGGGAACGGCACAGCACCACTTTGGCAAATGCACGAAAATTTCCGTTTTCTTGATTTCTAACACAGAAAAAAATACGGCAACCGCGTATATAGATGCCTTATGTGGATTATGTTTACGTGAGCAAGTTAGAATTTTTGCAATATTTTTATGAACAGAGTTACGATTTTTCTCAATTTTTCGGGTAGTTGAATCTTTTCAGTTTTTGGCTCGAAACTCGTGGTGGATCAGATCTGTTGCTAGAGCAACATGGCCATCTTGTAGAGCTTGCTTTGCTCTATCGAATGGTACTTTGCAACCTATTTAAAAATGAGAAGTGTGTGACTTATTGCGGTTGGAATTCAAAACCTGCATTAATTTCCGGACAACCTAATATTAGGTTGTCTCATAATTAATGCACGTTTTTATTTGCTTGCTTTAACAAAGCAACCAGACTCAACCCAACAAAGGGTAAGGGGTACTGTTCGATAGAGCAAAGCAAGCTCTACAAGATGGCACTCATGCCTTTGCGCCATGCTCGATCCACGGAGAGTTCGAACTCAAAATCTAAAGATTTCCAAATGCCCAAAAAATCGAAAAAAATCAGATCATCGTCCAAATAATTTCTACGGACTTCCCACTTGCTCACATCAATACTATCGATATCTGATATCCATGTGTGCGATTGCTGTATTTTTTCCTTGACTAGAAACTGAGAAAACGAAAATTTTCGTGTTTTTCTAAAAGCAATGCTGAGCCGTTTTTGCATATGTAGTTCTATACTACAAGCCTAGATAAGTATAACTGTAGGTTTTCAGCCCTTTCCAAGCGGTAGTTTTCGAAAAATAACGGATTCGGATTTTTTCGTTTCAGTTTCAGTGCTAAAATCGACATTTCTCAAAAAGTACCGCTCGAAATAGGCTGAAAACCTACAGTTATGCTTACCTAGGCTTGTAGTATAGAACCACATATGCAAAAACGGCTCAGCATTGCTTTTAGAAAAACACGAAAATTTTCGTTTTCTCAGTTTCTAGTCAAGAAAAAAATACGGCAATCGCACACATGGATATCAGATATCGATAGTATTGATGTGAGCGAGTGGGAGGTCCGTAGAAATTATTTAGACGAAGATCTGATTTTTTTTTCGATTTTTTGGGCATTTGGAAATCTTTAGATTTTGAGTTCGAACTCTCCGTGGATCGAGCATGGCGCAAAGGCATGAGTGCCATCTTGTAGAGCTTGCTTTGCTCTATCGAACAGTACCCCTTACCCTTTGTTGGGTTGAGTCTGGTTGCTTTGTTAAAGCAAGCAAATAAAAACGTGCATTAATTTTGAGACAACCTAATATATCGGAGGGATCAACAAAATGTAAAGAAAATTGTGAATACTGTAATGTTATAGATAATAAGACATACGTAAGGTCTTCAGTGACGGGACTTAAGATAAACACTTATGCTAGTAAACATGCCAATTGTGAATCTAAAAACGTAATATATTGTCTTACATGTGAAGAATGCAATAAGCAATATGTCGGAATAACAACTAGAAATTTCAAAAACAGAATAAATGAGCACCTCTACCATTCAAAAAAGAACGTCATAGATAATTATCTTTACAAACATTTCAGCGATTCATGTAAAAAAAGATTGATCAAATTCACCATCTTGGACAACTGTCAAGAAAATAATGATAAAAATATACTAACAGATAAAGAATTATTTTGGACAAAACTATTGATGACAGCCTACCCATTTGGATTCAATGATAATATCAAAGGGTATGGTAACATATCCAATATCAACAACCCCTTAGCTTACAAACCCAATCACCCATATTTCAATCTCAAAATACTAAAGAAAAGAATCAGGAGTACGCACAAAAAAAAAAGAAATAAGAAAAATAGAGACACTAGTATAACAGAAATCAAAAACAAAATTAATAACGTAGAAAGTAGTATAGAATTGTATAGATATATTAGTGATATGAAGAAGTCGTTAATAAATAAAATCATTAAATTATGCTACAACACTAACTTTTTAACAGATATAGTCGAAGAGAACAGGCAGCTGCTGATTTCCATTTTATGTAAATTTCAATTTGGAACATGTAAAGAAACTAAACAATTTAACAAAGATTCGATTATTTTGAAAACCAATTACATACATGAGATTTTAGATAAAATCAATCTCAAAAGAATTATCAAGTGTAAAGAAATAAAAAGAATGTTGAGCAATAATACTAATATAAAAATAAAACCGTTCACTATTATTTATAACTATTGCAAACCATTCTCTCAACTATTATTCAATTATAACAAAGTTCTCAGAGATCTAAACAAAGAAAAAATGACTATGATAATTAATTCAGAATGTATTTGTAGTAAACAAGAATACCATATTTACGTTGACTCTTTTCACAAACACATAGTCACTGGAGATCTTACAATAGTCAAAAACCAAACACTCATTGATATACTTAAAAAAGGTACTAAATATAGACAACATGAAAATCTTAGCAAAAATGATTTTGATATCTGGATAGAACAGACAGTCACAAATTACGTACAAAAAATCAAAAATACGTATAAGATCAATACGCATTTAGTCACAAACTTGTATGAAACCTTAAAAAGAAAAATTCGTAAAGCTTTAAAACCTTATTTACATTCTCTCTATGATCATAAGAATTCATTATTCAAAAAATTGATAGCTGAATTAAAAAATAACTTTATAATAAGTCCAATAGATAAAGCTAGTAATAACTATAGTTTTACTTGTAAAAAATATTACCTCCAAATTTTGATGAGGGAAATGGGAACGAATTTAAATAATCGCAACCTTGTAACATTTGGGAGCATACAACAAACATATAAAATTCTTACTGGAAAAACTCAGCAAGATATTATCGATAAACACTCACAGCTATGCAGGAGCTTCAACGTGAAACAGTTAGACAAAGCTGCTTTACCAGTAATATATTGTATACCTAAATTTCATAAAAATCCTATCAAATTTAGATTTATAACTGGAGCTCATAGCAGTAGTATGAAGCCAATATCCATAGAACTTAGTAAAATTCTTGTATTTGTTAAACAACACTTTAGAAATTATGTTAATGCCATTAGGACTAGAAATAAAAGCCACATAGGGTATTGGTCAATTGATGATATAAATATTAGCCACACATTAAATCACTTGCAATTTAACAATATGAAACTTTACTCAGCTGATTTTAACGACATGTTCACTAATCTAAAACACAGACTTATCATCAATAACATAAGGGAAATATTTAAATTATGCTTCAAAAATTCTAACAAGAAATACATAGCTAGTAATGGTTATAATAAAATATTTTATAGCAATGACAGGAAGTATCATTGCTACAGATACTATGAAATTAATGACCTACTACATCTAGTTAACTCCTTGCTAGTCAACAGTTATTGCAGATTCTCAGATAACCTTTATGTCCAAACCAACGGTGTACCACAAGGTGGAAATGCCAGTCCTCTTCTAGCAGATTTGACACTCTCCTACTTCGAATATAAGTTCTCTAAAGATAATTTGATAGGTAGACATTTCTGTCCTTTTAGATATATGGATGATATACTTATCATTCATAATATGCAACAGTCTGACATAAACAATATCTTGATCCAAGTCTATGAAAATTCTTTGAAATTTGAAACTACAAATCCAAACCAATTTAGTTGCTGTTATTTAGATTTAGAATTAAGAATACTAAATAACAGAATTTACACTAAGCTATATAATAAAACCGATAGCTTTCAGAATAGTGTAATTAGATTTCCACATATGACTTCTTGCATTTCTATTAATGTTAAAAAGGCTACCATATACACAGAAACACTCAGAATTGCTCGTACTTGCTCTTTGAAAGAAGACTTCATAGGTAGAATTCACAAACTTATTAGGGTGAACGGTAAAAAATGGGACAGCCTGATTTTCATTACATTTTGGAATTTTTTGTTTCGGGCAACAGCAAGTAAGCGGCAACTTAAACGTCGCTTACATGGGCGACCTTCGCTTATTATTCTGACAACGCGTTAACGCTCCTCTTCCACTACCCTACACGTGGCGCCGTGAAGAACTCGAACAGAATTTTTTGAACAATCCTCAATCTTGCGCTGTTATACCGTAAAGTCGTGAAGCAAGTGACATACCATTCGAAAGAGCTTTTCATGCTCTTTCGAACGGTATGTTAAATGCCGAGATTTCTTTTCAATTTCAGAAAAAAATCGAAAAAACCTGAAAAGTAGCCATTTTTGGTGCAACAAAAAACCAAAAAATCATGTTTTGCCCTATATTTTCCGAAGATAGATAAAATCTGAGGTATGCTTCATATATATGGATAGAGCGTAAAAAGCTCTATCAGATGATATCTAGAAATCATGTGTTT
>CATQJL010000223.1:11996059-12250503 GCA_958299035.1 Cylicocyclus nassatus
TTCTACCCGCCCGCGTTTCATAATCAACCACTCACGGTGGAATTTCAACAAAGTACGTGATCTTTACATTTTGTGCAAATTTCATGAGGACGTGTTTTCGTAGGCTCGTAACTCGGCGAATTTTATAGACTGGAGCCCGATTCATGCACCATTCGATAGCTCAGTTCCTATTTACTTTGACTTAGAAAAGCAAGCAAGCAAGGTTTCTGAGAGATACGCGAGAAGTGCGGGCAAAGTTACGCACTTTCGTGGTGCAGTTACAGTTACCTCACCGTATCTCTCCAAAAAGACACTGTAATCCTCAAAGACCACGATTTTCGTAAAGAGCGTGTTCGAAAACCTCTATAAGCGAAGTTTCCTTACAATTCAAGAGCATCAACATTTTGACCAAAATCTATCGGCGAGCTTCCAGAGCGTAAAACGAGAAAAAATGAAATAACCCGGACATCTCGGAAAACTTGCTCATAGAGGTTATCCGACCTGCTGATTACGATAATCACATCTGCTTAGCAAGATAGCTTCGTATCCTGCGGATATGGCGAGTAGAATTTGAGACGACAAGATTTTTCCACAATTCACCAGCCGTTCTATTCCCTTTGAAAAGAAACCTGCGGCTACTATTTAGCACATTATGATCTATAGAAAAAGTGCTATCGTATCATCCTTGCTGGAATGTACTCGGGACAATGCTCGCTGCTTTACACCTTCGCGAAAAGACGTCCTCAGAAAGATTCAAGAATACTGAAATCGAAATATCAAGGACATGCTGTATACCAAAAGATTCGCCTTGATGAGCTGAGCACAGCACCGTTTTCGGATTCAGAATATACTTATTCCGGAGGAAGTTATGGCGAGTAGAATTTAAAGGCGCGTGATTTTTGCAGAATTCACCATCTCTTTTCGCGCTTTATAAAGCATGTCTCCGTCTACTTTTTACCGCTGGATTATCTACGGAAACAACTCTTTCCGATTCACCTTACCGGAATCTTTTAAGTGTGAAAGGGGCTGGCCCACAGCGTTGCAAAGAGGCGTCTGCAGAAAAAAGTGAAGTTTTGCTGGAAGCAGAATATCATAGAGTCATGCGGTGTGTCACTTTGCTCACATAAGCAACAAGACATGCTGATTACAAAGATTATAACCGTTTTGCTAATCGTAATGTTACTGTATAGTTATATTTGTTTGACGGTAAGTGGTTCAAGCATATTTACTAAGTTCACGTACTCCTTTCTCTTTTTTCCACTACAAAAAAGGATATGGTTTTTTGCTGGAAACATTCTGCAGAAACTCTTCCATCAAACACTCTTTATCTTAAACCTTTGCCTACATTATGCGCCGAAATACACACTCTAGAAGACACCACCACAGGATGCAACGGATTCCTACCATGCACTTACCGTGACCGAGCCGATTACAGCAGTTCAATATACGAAAAGATTCGTCTTGGCGAGCTGAATCCAAATCTGCCTTCAAATTTGAAATCCATTGAAAACGAAGGGAGTTATGACGAAAAGACGCAAAGTCGGCGACATCGGCGACATCGGCGAATTCGGCGACATCGGCGAATTTGGCGAATTCGGCGAATTCGGCGAATTCGCCGAAATTTTTCACATTCCACTGTCACAACTGTATAAGGGTTATCTTACATTCTAATTACAGATATCACACTTTCTCCGCAGAATGTCTCCCCGAAAATTGATAATGATAGGTGCACGGTAGGAAGTTATACGAACTTACGTTCGTATCGTTCTTTGAGTCCCGAGGAATGCGCGATGGCGAACTTTGACCGAGGCTCGAATATTTCACAGATTTATGTTCTTTGGTGTTCTTATCAATAGATTTCTCATGCTTGTTTTGAGTGTGTTTATATTCGCTTACATATATAAGTAGTTGGTATCGTGTAGTGAACATATTTACGTTTGTATAATGTATTTTTCCCTTTCTCTCGTTGTATCTCACAGTATGATATTTCTTGCCTTTCTTACCTTAGTCATTACTTCACGGATCTCTTACAGTAAATCACAGTTCTTTCACAGAACCCCTCACAGTAACTCATAGGCTGCTCGGATAGCATATATTGTATACCCTTTATGTACTATCGTAGCGTTTTGTAGTTGTTATTTAGTATTTTTATAACAAAGTTTAATTACCCAATTTTGAGGTGTACTCGCTGTGCGTAAGTCCCGCGTGGCATCCAATCAATCACAGTCCACACACACTGACTCACCGACCGTACAAGTGGTGCATCAGCCAAACGGAGCTACGATTTGTTGCATACGAGTAACGCTTCCGACTAACAATTTGCACGTTACTCACGGCACCTCACAGGGTTTGGCACAGCTATTACACAGCAAGTCACAGTCAACTCACAGGTCCCCTCACAGTAAGAGTCACAGTTGCCGCACAACGAGCCACAGTATCTCACACAACCAACTCAACTAACCATGGCCAGCACAGTAAGATGCCTCAAAGGACTCGTCGCGAAAAGAAATGATGCAGCGATGAATTGGCTGCAGGACTCCACGCAAGCGCTCACGGATATACAAGCCAAGGAAAGCGCAGGGAGAATAAAAACCTGTGAGAGGTATATCGAGCTTCTGGAAACGTCATTGACAAAGCTAACTAAGGCTTTTGATGAAGCTCCAGATACCACAGAAGAGGAGGAGGATCACCTGGATAAGTACATAAAGAAAACCCAGGCAACAATAATGAAACTGCACGAGCACAGGACACGGCTAGAAGAAGCCCAGGAGAAGGATGTCGGGACTGACACAGACGGCACCACTAGCCAAGCCGCAGTCAATAGACTTCCGATCATCCCTATCCCCACATTCACAGGAAAAAAGTGAGAATGGGACAACTTCTGGGCTCTATACAAGGCCAATGTCCACGACCAAAATCTAACACAGCTACAAAAGTCAATTATTTGCTGGCATCCCTGAGTGGGGAAGCGAAACAATCAGTTTCACGGTTCTTCGTTTCAGCAAATAATTACCAGAAGGCCATCCAACACCTTATCAAGAGGTAAGGCAATAAAGATGGCATAGTCTTGGAATTAAACAAAAGCCTACACAATTGTGTAGCAAGGGGACCAACTACGACAGAACAACTACAGTTGTGGGACAAACTGTCAACAATTGCAGCACAGTTAGAGGAGCATGAGCAGCAGCTCAACAATCAACTGACGGTACCTTTGTGCAAAAATTCCACGCACCATAAGAAAGGCAGCTATGGAAAAAAGATACGCCATCAAGAGGAGCACGGGTCCGAGTGGACTCCGAATCAATGGCTGGATGCCATTGACAACGTTATCTCACATGAAGAACAACTAAATCACATGTTGTCACTCGAAGGGCAATTTCGAAGCTATTCGCTGCACAGTGGAACAACAGTGCCTACCCAAAAGAAACAAAAGTAACCTGGAAGGCTGAAGCTTCCTGCGAATGCTGTGGAACTAGAGGGCACAGATGGACAACTTGCCCAAAAATATCCACAGCATTACAAAAGAGAAGATTTCTGGTAGACGCCAACATATGTTTCAACCGTGGATCCAAGAATCACAGAATAGCGTCATGCTGGAGAGGCAGAAAATGTTGCAGAAAGCACCACAAAACTATCTCCCTGGATAATAAGCCACGGAAGTCAGAAGCACCTAATAGCAGGCTCATGAATAGGCAGAAAAAGCGAGCTAGCACAGCAGATTCACTGTCCAACTCAAGCAGTTTTGAACTCTCTACTAAGGAAGCACAAGCGACAACAATGTCAGCCGTGATGACTACTGTACCCACACAACAAAAGAAGTGTTCGTCGTCTAGCACAGAATTCTACTCGAACACGGATGCACCGATCACTATCGCTTTGGCGAGAGCAACAGTTAAACGTTCTGATGCGCAGTCAAGAAGCAATTCTGGCTTATAGAGCGTTTCAAGGATTAATGACGATGATTCTTCTAAGGAAGAAGTAATAACTGTGCACCGTCTATGGGAAGGGTTTCTGGACTTCAAGAAGAAGGTCGAGAGACAGCACCAAAAGTGCAAGAATGGATGCAGAGTATGAAGCGCGTAACCTTCACAACACAGGAAAGAACGAACACTGGCAGTAACCGAGAAATGATCCACACTCAACAAAAGAAAAGTCTACAAGAAACTTCTCACAAGAAACCACAATCCTCGGAAAAGGCTACGCAGCCAAAGAATGAGATGAGAAGACGACATTTCAAGAATCACAGACATCTGAGGAAGTCCTTTGCGACATCGCAAAAGAAGTCAAGCACAGCAACGAACCTGCAAAAGGAGAGCGAAAGCGAAGAATGGCGAGACGTCGCATCGGAATCCAAAGGCGCACAGAAGGGAAAAGAACTCAAGCGGATTACAGTGAATGGTCAAAGAAGACAAGTACCGGCACGAAGCAAGGAGGAAGAAACCTAGAACTGGCTTAAAAGGGAAGAACCGAAACCAAATTTATGCTCTTCTGCTGGACACGCCGGAGCATATGAACTCCATTCGTATCAATTTAGGTGCCCTCCGAAGCATGGAGCAACGCACAGCAACAGTGTTCAGAGACAAGCCCTCAAGCGCCCCAAGGATAATACAGTGGATAAAACTCAGAGATTTACAAAACAAGTAGAACGGCGGACTATTACCAATAAGAAGAGACAAACGGTTGCGCGTGAGCAAACTCTTGGAGAAACTACGGAAAACATGGTACACAGCACACAGTTCGGAAGCGAAGTAGCACGGCGAAAGGGAGGATGGAGTCACGTTACTCTTTGCGCGCCGTGGCAGGGTGCGTTTTACGAGAGGATTATGCGCTGCATCAGGAAAACGCTATGCTACACGCTCGAAGTGCTCGCCACGGCTTTTAGTGGATCCAGGATGACGCTTACAAAAACGAAAGGTGTTAACTCGACGGCGCCTAAGAGAGCAGTACCAGATCCAAAGGGAGAAAAAGAGGACCGAAAACTTACCGAAATGGACGATTCCCACAGACAATCTCTCACAGAACGCGAGCAAGAAGGCAAAACCACGCAATTTAGGGACAGAGTCAGCTAAATGATGCAGAGCTACGAGCAGCGACACGGAATTCAAAAAGCACAATGGCTACCACGACTAATACGTCATCACCAGTGATGCTCCACTCGTCTGCTGAGGTCGGAGTATACGAACTTGCGCTCGTATCGTTCTTTGAGTCCCGAGGAATGCGCGATGGCGAACTTCCGAGGCTCGAATATTTCACAGATTTATGTTCTTTGGTGTTCTTATCAATAGATTTCCCATGCTTGTTTTGAGTGCGTTTATATTCGCTTACATATATAAGTAGTTGGTATCGTGTAGTGAACTTATTTACGTTTGTATAATGTATTTTTTCCCTTTCTCTCGTTGTATCTCACAGTATGATATTTCTTGCCTTTCTTACCTTAGTCATTACTTCACGGATCTCTTACAGTAAATCACAGTTCCCTCACAGAACCCCTCACAGTAACTCATAGGCTGCTCGGATAGCATATATTGTACACCCTTTATGTACTATCGTAGCGTTTTGTAGTTGTTATTTAGTATTTTTATAACAAAGTTTAATTACCCAAGTTTGAGGTGTACTCGCTGTGCGTAAGCCCCACGTGGCAGCCAATCAATCACAGTCCACACACCGCCACACACTGACTAACCGACCGTACAAGTCAAAATCATGAATTTGGCCGGAGTTCGGTCCAGAGAACTTATTCGACAGCTTACAAATTTCGTACTCTCTCTGCATATTGGGACCTTTTCATAGAGTTATGGTGTTTGATATGGGATCAAAAACATAGATTTGCTTTAAACTTCGTTTAGGGTGGTCATTTAGCGCGCTGAACATCAATATCATGCCGATTTCGCAGGATAGCGCATTTTCTTGGGTTGCGGTGGGTGTACAAGGGATGGGTCAAAGTTCCAGATTTGCTCAAAACCTTACCTGTAACTGTTCACAAGCATACTGCTCATAAATATGATGCTTGCTCGCTGTCATAACGTTATCGTGAAGTTATGGTGAGTTGCAGGGTTTGAACGGACATTTTTTCGTTTGCGGACCAATTTAGTCCCAGATATTCACGAAATGGGGAAGCGGTAGTTTTGCACGGCGGTCTGTCCCAACGTGTAAGGCACGCGGCAAATCTCCTCCCCCTGTTTTTGCTTAGGCAAAAGCGCCGAAGGGTGTATCGCGCGGCAGTTGTCTTATAAGGAAAGTATTACGGTCGTAGGAAAAGTTTTATACCACACGAATTGCCATTATCGTGGGGATTAAGCACGAGATTCTTGAGACAGCACTTTGCCCTGCCAAGGTTTCAGGCAGGTTCATGATACCCACTGCCACGCGAGATGACTACGATATTTGTCATCAGCGGCTCAAATAACCCCCATACACCGAGTTTGAGCAAGATCCATAACAAAATCATTTTGGGGCCCGGATAGCCAAATAGCGCCATCAGTTTTTAGAATTACCCTTTCTTTTATCGATTTTATCGATTTTTTGCAAAGTTTGAGCTACGGGGCTGGGGCTGTTAAGGGAGGTAGGTGAGCATGCTGATTACTAACAAAGCGGGAATAGTGAATTGGCATGTAGGCATGGGAACGGGGAAAGGTTGTACTCGGATAGGAACGAGAGCTTTATCGTAGTGTTTTGACAGGGCCGGGCGGAGCCGGGTAAGCCAGCTAGTAATACATAGAGTAATAGATCAACTTTAGATTTTCAAATGCTGAAGAAAAGTCATTGTCTTCAAAAGGCAACAATGGTCGCAAACGTTCATCTTTCTCGAAGTTTTGAGACACATAAAAGCATTAAAATGATTGAGAGAGTGTGAGAAGATACAAAAATGTTAAAATTTATGAAAAGAAAATCCATCTCTTTTGAAAACTTTGCCTATTTCAACAGTAATTTCGTAATGAGGCACTTTATGTGTATTACTGTCTTCGACCACCTTTCTGACTCACAATTAGCTAAGTGTAAAAATTTCAAATTTCACAATTGTCACAGTCAAGATCTGTTAGGAAAAACCGGCTAGGCTTGTAGAAATTTAGATTTTATTTTGTTTTGATTACAAATTTTATTGATTACATTTATTTTATTAATTACATTTACATTTATTAATTATTAATTATAAAATTTTAAGCTGAAATTCGGTAGAGTTTTTATTTTTTTTCATTCCTAACAAGGTTAATGACTAATTTTTTGACGGAATTTTCGAAGGTTGCTAATCTGAAGCGTAAACGCCCATTTGCTTTGTAAAATTAGTATCAAACCATAATCCATCTTTGTAAATTTCAAAATCCGAAGATTTATTGGTGTTTGATGCATTTGTGCCTGAGACGAGCCTGCAAAAATTCGGTGGTTCTATCAAAAAATCTATACAAGAACTATAACAGCTCTGGAAAGTAGAAAAAAGTTGTGCTGTTTCATGTAGGGTTTGCTCTATCCATCCATTACTTGGAATCCTTTCGAGGGAGAAAAATTTTGAAACTTGGCCTTCTCAAAAAGCATGGGTCGCAAATTTTGATAATTTTTCGAAAGGTTATGGATTTTGTACAGTAATTTTATAACCTGTAGAAAGAGAATGAAATGCTGCATCATATGCTACTAAAATCTCTTACATATCTTTGTTCCACGAGGTGTGGTGTACGTTTGAAAAAAGCGACATTACTTTTGGAACGACCAATATTTATTGTTTGGTTTGTGATCAGGTTATATACCTCGTGAAAATTTTGTAATCTGAAGAAAGAGTTTTCCTCGTTGGCGATCTTCAGCGGTCCATGATGCTGTGGCACGTAGGTTAGAGTATTCCAGAATCCAAAACATGCAGAATTTTTGATTAATTCATTTCTGTATAGTCGCAAATAAGCAATCTGTTGGTGACGATGAAGAGTGGAAAAATCAATAAAGTGACCATAAACCTCAGAGCTAACGCTTACGCCATCTGGGCCGGTAGTAATCCCCCCGACCTGGCGGTAGGTCTCGTCGGCAGGTCGCTGGCACCTTTTCTGTGAGGTGGCCAGAAAGTGAGACCCAAATTTAGGCCGTCCCAGGCCTTATTCCAAAAAATTTTCTCGATAAAGATGCCGCTTCGACTCTGTAGAAAACTCCATAAAAGTCTGCGGTTCCAGAACTCCACCTTTCGTAAAATATCTGGAAGCGCAAGAGGAGCTGCCGGCAACTTCGCGATGTCAGTTGCCGGCAATCTGCCGGCAGCTCGTCGAAATCCGCGAGATGGCAGCTGCCGGCAGGTCAGAGAGCACGGGAAATAGCGTGCCCTTTTGAGAGAGGAGCTGCCGGCATCTCGACGTGCCCCTACCACGTCGAGGTGGTGGCACCTTTGCCGACGGCGTCTGCGAGTTTGCGATTTGCGGCGATATCACACAATTTACGTCAGGCGAAAAAATCAAAATTTCTACTTTTCATCAAAAAACTATCATTTTTCTCATTTCATATATTCCAGTAATGCTTTAAAATTATAAAGAACACCATATTTTTTGGCAATCCCTTATAAATCTCCTTTGCACAGATTTCGCCCCTCTCTCGCTCATATCAATCAGCTGTTCTTTCAGGTCAAAGTCTCTCACGCAATGTATCGATCCCTCTTACAGGGGAAGGATACTTGGATGCCGTGGCCATTCATAATGATTTGTATAAATGCGAACCAGCATTCAAAAAATGCGCTTTTGAATGCTGGTTCGTAGACTGTCTTTCATATCTGCGAAACGATAATCTGAATGGAGTTATGATTTTTTTTATTAAAAAAAAAATTGCGTTCCTGCGGAGGGTCAAAATCATCAATAAAAAAATTTTCTCTCCTTTCCAAATGCTGAGTATGATCCAGATAGTCTGAATAAATATTACTACGTCTAAAATTTTCTTCAGTAGCATCAAACGGTAGGCTAGATCAAATCTGGTGATTTTTACTATACAAAAGTAGGCTAAATTTTCAAGGAAAAAAGTTCATAACTTTCTTCAAAAGATCGTTTCGCAGATTTCGAGCATAGATTCAGAATCTGTCGAAGGCGCATTTTTTGGTATACAAATCATTAGGAATGGCCGCGGCATCCAACTATCCTTCCCTTGTTAGAGGCAGCAATTTACCAGCACCTTCCTCCAACTGCTGGTGCAAATGGCGATGGCTGACCGAATGGTCGAGTGGTTAACGTGGTGGCACTTCAAGTTAACGCACATAGGTTCGACCGCGGGCGAGGTAGCAATTTTGCGGCTGTCTGCGTCGTCAAAATTTAATGTGCGAAATGATTGCGTGCTAAGGTTACATAAAATTAACAAAACCTAAATCACTCCGCGAACTGCCGGCGGAGTTGGCATCTTTCCGCGATGTGTGCCAACTTGCCGGCATCTATGATGCCACCAGGTAGGGTAGATTACTACCGGCCCTGCTAAACCAATCCATTGTTTTTATCATGTAGTTGGACTTGCATAATCCGTGGTACGTCAAGCATAAGCACCGTTCATTTCCATATCTCTATGTATATAAAACTCAAAAATTGTCTTGGAGGGTATGTGAGCTATAGAAACGCCCGCTTGTCATTCGCGTCAATGTAGCCATTTTCAGCACTTTCTAGCATCAAGGCTACCATCCGTCCATATAGACTTCCGTGTCTCCCACTGTGTTTTTTTCAAAGACAATTTTATAAAAAATGGTATAAAAGGTAAAAAAAAGGTATAAAAAATGTAGTATGCCGAATCAGCGCAGTCATATGGACCCAACTTCGTTTTCATAGAAATGACCAGCACCATCGCAGCCGTGCAAAAAATTGTGTACGCAGTAGTGTAAGAAAAAAGCCTTGATTATAATGAATTTTTTCCCAAAAACTAAATTTTCAGTCTGGTCCCCCTCTGCGTGCAACAGTTTAAATCAACTATAAAAGTTACTCACGACTTGACTAATTTTTTCAGGATCAAGCTATTGGAACTCGTCTTTGATTTTCATTCGCCCGCTTTGTTTGTAAATCTTTGGGAACTTCTTCCTCTTTTGAATCATGACTGTCATCGCAAAAAAGTCTTTATTTCTGTCAGCATCCTCATCTTTTTTAGTGCATGTGCATCGGTATACTGTTGTCAAAAACTGCTTTGTTTGCAAATTGCTTATACAGTTTGGCGGATAAATTTATTACTAGGCTCAAGCGTTTCACAATGTGTTCGCAGATTTGAGTGAAAATAAAAACTCTCTTAGCATCGCGCTTGAAGATTTTTTCCTCATGATAAAGACAGCTATCCCTTTTCTAGCGAAAGGACTGGGAATCGGGAAATTTCAAGTAACTTAAGTTTATCGAAAACTGCAACACAAAGTTTTTTTCTAAAGTCATTGATCCAAACAATGGAAAAATGTCGAGAAACTCAAAAGTGCCATGAGTGGTTTTGGTGTCCCATGGCTAAAAAAAGCACAAGAATATTTGCAAAATGCATGTAGCGATATATCAACTGCATCGGTCGCAGTAACTCTTTCTAATTCCCGTTACTATGGAGCGAGAAATTCCTAGATAACAAAAAATTATGACTTAGAGGCACTTTGATGATTTCTGAGATTTAATTTCATTTTGGTGTTATTATATGTACGACACATATCGTCGAGTCATTCTTAACTTAATATGCGTACTGCACACCATATGCGTTATCTGACGAACTCCAAGATTGGAACCTGCTTTTATTTCCAATGATTTCTTCTTGTTTGTCTGCATGTTTTTGTTTTTGTTGGATATGTGTCGCATAGTGGAACACGAATTTAAGGTTCATTAAGCTAGAAAAGTTTTTGCTGCAAAGTTACTAGTAAGAATGCCGTTGCTTGCCGCGCAGAGTGTGCACTTTCACATATTAAGTGTCTTCCTTTGTCTTCAGCTCTGACGGCGGCTACGGTGCCACTTGTACACCTCCCGTTTTGCGGCCTTTTGCCAACAAGAAACTCGAGGGGTAAAAATTGCTATGGGAGAACCAACCTGACTCCTAATTCTCGAAAATATATATTGAAATCCCGCAAGGCTGCAGAAATTCAGAACGTGTCTTTAACATCTAAGTGAAAGCTCTTTTTGACGGTGCCAAGTTTATGCTGATCGAGATTCTATGCAAAATTATAATTTTTGTGAAAAATGCAAAAAAGAACAGCAATGATTTTCCTGAACTTGGCGCCGATTACAGCCCTCCCCCCCCCCCCCTACCACCACCATTATAGTCTACCTATCGTTAGGCACAGATAAGACCATATCAAGTCTAAACAACATAATTCTTATCACACATCACAGAAATAAATTCCATATGGTTTATATTACGAGAAAGTTTGATTTCTATGATAAATACAATTGTGATCAAACATTTCCAAATAAGTATGTCATAGTTTTTACACACCACATAATTAGATGCATTTATGAAGCTTTTCGAGACTATGCTTGGTTTTGTCAATTTCCACAACCTGAACGCCAACAGACGAAAGAGCTAAAGCTTGGCAAGATTTGACCTCAAGAGCAACCGCCTAATGACAGCGATCTCGAGCCATTCGGCGACTCTGCATCGGATCTGCTGTTAGCTATATGAGATTATCCGCGAGGGATACATAGTTATCCTTTCAAGCTCGAAAAAGCTGCTGCCAAAATGGAAACGAATCGGTAGTTAATCGACTCCATAACTTGGAAAAGGGAAAACCTTTTAACATTCAATGAAAATCTTCAACGTATGTACATTCTCTCAAAGGTTGAGCTCATCAAACTCGCAAAGTTTGTGTGGCTTGAAAAAGTGCTGAAAAGGGGCCTTCATAGGCGAGACTATTATAATATTCTTGAAAATACTGTATCTCTGTTAGGAACATTATAATTACAGCAGAGAAAAAATGTTTTTTTTTTCCAATAAAAACAGTCAAATCTAACACCTTTGTAAGCTCATCACACAAAAAAGTTTTCAAAAATTGAATTATACCTTTATTAATAAACTTATTTTGAAATTTAACTTTAGAAAAACGTTTTGGATACATATATGTGGTGCTGATGGTACGTAAAGGTCGATGAAATTCAGAGACTGTATCAGATTTTCCAGAAAAGTTGATGGTTTTGGTCATCTTGCTAGAGTTCACGGCAGTATTTTTATTTTTGTCCTTCAAACATAACTGAGGCTATGACGTAACTGGAAGAATATGACTTAGCTTGCAGTGAAAGCGGCATCTTTACTCCTAAAAATTTTTCATGTTGTTTACCGTAAAAAGAATAAAATAAAAGTGATTATGTAGACGTGATATTTACGTGGTGCATTTGATACCATCACTTTTTCGTTCACTTCTTAATTTCAAGGAAGATCAAATGTTTTGACTGCTGCAAACCAATGAGCTGTGAATCTTGAAGCTGAGCAATATGCAGACTAATATCGCATCAGTACAAAAAATGATTGGGCTGTATAAGGCGCAAAAAGTCATCATACATCGAAACATTATTAAAGAAAATGACTTAAGTCTTTGGAAAAGTAATTTGACTTTGTAAAAATCTTCAATAATTCAGCGCAATTTTTTTTCGTGGAAAATGAATGTGAGTTTTTGAGCGAATTACTTCTGAAATTTCTCATGTAACTCGCTCGTGCCTGATCTTAAGCGTGCTGCTCAGCGCTTTCGATCACGGTACTGGGCGAAAATTCAGGACTATCCTGGCAGCGATAGGTTTAGGTGATTCTTGAACATTGGCTCACTTAATAGTGCGGATCTCATATTCTGTTAGAGGACCCTCTAAACAGGCAGCCGTCCCAAGTCTAACTCGATCAGGGTCCTTCTACCCCAAGATATTTGCCGTCAAAGGGGCCCGCAGAGCGCAATTTTACCCGCACGGGCGCATGGTTTGTCTGTAGAATCCCTCGTTTTCAGAGTTGCGGGTAGAGTGGATGACTGGGGAAGTAATCAAACAACATCTTTTCGAAATAGTATAGGAAAGAAGCTCCTTAAGTTTAGAAGAAGTGTGTGACTCCCCTTTGGTCTCACACTATGCCTCTCTCTATTCTTTTATCCCTTCTTATTACGCCATAACTACTAAGAAAAGGCACGATATTCGCAGGCTTGGTAGAAGATAGTTTCTTGATATGAACCTTGTTAAATTTTTGTCTTACTCTTGGACTGGTGAATAATTTGTAATCTTTTGTAATCTCATTACACAAAAAACATTTAAAAATTGAAATATAGCTTTATCCGTAAACCTGTTTCAAAAGTCTACTCTAGAAAATTATTTTGGATACATATTATATATCTGGTGCTGATGATACGTAAAAGTCCATGAAAGTTCTTGAATTGAGTTTTTCCCTATATTTTCTGTGGCATAAATTCTGTCGAGATCGGGGTTTTCACCGTTCTTCATGGAAATTGTGGGGAGAAACAAAATTTTCATTGCAAAAACTGATCAGTCAAATAGAGAGTCCGCCGTAGCTCGATCAGCGAGACCACAGCCTCCATGTGCTGGGTCTTCCCTATATAGGTATGTACTCTTGTGTATCTCTGTCTGAGAAAAGCTTTGAAACTTTATTAGAAACTTGTGTGGAAGTTAATCATGATATGATTGTAAGGATAATATCATGAATGACATTATGATGTGTATAGCTTTCGAGAAAAATAATGCTCACGTATTGCACAACACTCAAATCGTAGGGATATGACAAACCACTACGAAGTTTTAATTTATTGCAAATCAAAAACACTGATTTGCGTGCCTTCTAATGCCACTTCTTTTCCAAAATCTCATCTAAATTGGCTTTACTTTTCTTGATGATCTTCACACTGTCCTTCCTCAAGTCTAACTCGAGGGTTTTGCACTGCGGATCACTAGCACGTACTTCTTTCGGTGAGCGTTTAGCTTTCCTGAAATTTCCATTGAGCAAAAACAGACATTGGACGACAGCATGCTTCCAGAAAAACACTCAAGTCACACTAAATTACTCTTGCCTTCCTTGAAAATTCAAATTTAGCGTAAGCCGTCGAATGGTAGTTACCAGGATGTCTACTAATACCAAAATAATTCGATAAATGATTTTGAACTCATTTCCTCTTCATTTTACTGAAAATGAAGTCTTCCTTCTTTTCCCCCCACCCTGAGAAGTACCTTCAGTCATGAAACTGCACATGTAATTTTTTTACTCTTCAGAATAATTTTGTAATTTTCAGATATATCATTGTAAAATTCTTTTGGCGGTGTGGTTGCCATTGCGGCCGTTTTTCGTAAATTCTATTGTCATGTGCCCGATGAAATTTTGGGACGCACACCAAAATTGTTAAGAAAGCGCCTCATTCCGAAATTGTTTTCGTGGAGGGCGTAGCTAACGACATAATCTTTCGTTCGAAAAAATCGTCCCACTTTTTTCCGAAAGAATTTTGGGAATTACCAATGGCAATTATTAGGTTGAACCGAAAGTTCGTTCGCACCATTTTCAAAAAATCATAACTTCTTTCCGTCACGACGATTCTGCGCAATTCGAATTTTATTGGAAAGCGTAAAGCATGCAGTTTCTAAAAATCGCCTGGAGACTTTCCAGCATGTTCAGATTGCAGAGATAAAAATGAAAGAACGAGAACATCCGAAATTCGGAATTTTTGAGAAACAATTCCAAAAATTTAGAAACTGCGCGATAAAATCCAGAAAAGCCATTATCCTAATTTTTCTTATATTTGATTACTAAATGAGTTAAGTTTGTGCTGATCGAGCTCTTCTTTCAAAAGTTATGATTTTTTGAAAAAAATTCCGAAAAATCACTTTCCTAAGAATTCCTAAGAAATTGATTTTTCGGCATTTTTTTTCAAAAAATCATAACTTTTGAAAGAAGAGCTCAATCAGCACAAACTTGACTCAGTCAGTAATCAAATTCAAGAAAAAATAGGATAATGGCTTTTCTGGATTTTATCGCGCAGTTTCTAGATTTTTGGAATTGTTTCTCAAAAATTCCGAATTTCGGATGTTTTCGTTCTTTCATTTTTATCTCTGCAATCTGAACATGCTGGAAAGTCTCCTGGCGACTATTAGAAACTACGTGCTTTACGCTTTCTAATAAAACTTAAATTGCGCAAAATCGTCGTGACGGAAAGAAGTTATGATTTTTTGAAAATGGTGCGAACGAACTTTCGGTTCAACCTAATATATGTATTGTTGCGGGTAGAATTTGTAGCAAAACTCTAAATAACCGCAAGTTTTACTACAATTTCTTCACTTTCTGGAAAACTCTAAAAACTTTGCCGGAATCTCATGTTTGGCATATATGAGGAAGGTGCAAAGGGTTACCCATTGGTTTCGGCTTCATTTTCATGGGCATAAATCGGTAAATCAAAAATTGATTGTGTTAGGCGCTTGAACCTCAATTTCTCAGTGTCTCAAGATTTAAAAGACTTTTGTAGATTTCAGAAAGCACCAGAGCTGACAGGAAGGCAGATCGAAAGAATTTTTTTACACATATTGCAGCTTTGTAAAGATAACTTGAAATAATTTTTGAGAAAAAAATCCAAAAAGGATTTTCCACATGCGATTGGCATATATCGAATAGCTACAGATCTCCAAAACAAAGCAAGAACTTAATATTATGAAGGTTTTTTGTCATTTTTAACATAACTTATATTAAGCCAAAATTGCGTCAAACTTACAAGATTCGAGGCGGCGGAACTTTGATCTGAAGCGGCTCCTCCGGCTTTTCATCTAAAAATGGTGATTTTTAATGAGAATATGATAATTAAGCAATTCTTTTCAGGTCATTTTCACATCCTGTACACTACGATCTTCCCGAAAATTTCACTGACCTTTCACTTGCTCCTAAAAATGCTGTAGTTGTTGTATGCAAAAATCATGGAACTCTTACCTTCTCCGCTAGTTTCACAGCTGTATTCTCTGCTACGTCACTAGTTTCTCAACTCCCTTCTCTTTTTCCATCGTTGGCAAACTTCTGGCTGCCGCCCCACTTTCTGCTGGGCTCAATTTTTGACTTTCAGCATTCGATGACGTGCTTATGGCTTTTGCTTTTTAGGATTGCTGTTCAGGAATTTTTTGCGATTGGTACACATTGTATAGCTGAATTTGAGATGCTTATGAGAATCGGTGACAGGATAAGTGCTTCAAGATGGAGCCATTTGAAACTCACAGCCAGCTATAGAAATAACGAACTACAAATGGAAAAGTATTAATTACTTATTTACCAATTCGTGTTTAGATAAAGATAATTTTTTATTTTACTTGATTAGCAGGTCGAAAACTTGATTATTGTTATGAGGTAGGCCGATGAGGGAAAAGCCCAATTTTGTACCATCTCTGAAAGACTGAGAAAAATGGTCACTCCAGACTTTTAGCACTATGTACCTTCCATGGCAAAATTCTTTTTCGTTGATTTAGTATTAAAATGAACACAGTAGAACGAAAAAGGGATCAAATTTTGCAGTCAGAACAAAAAGGCCTACGAAAAGGAAAATCTTTTGAAGGCGCGCACATAGAAAATTATAAAATTTAAGCATTAGTTGTCCGACGCTTTAGGCCTTGGCCATACTTCAGGCGATTTCAGTCCCCACGCGATCTGGAAATTTGCTAAATGTCTTCAAATCCAACACTGACAGGCCGCAAATGCATACCTAGTCTGTAGAACTATGCAGATTGATAAAATGATCTATCTTCTGTACTTCAGAATGGCACACACTATGTTATGAGCGTTTTGGAAAGTTGCCAAATCACGTGACGATTTCGCCTGGGGTGTGGCCAAGGCCTCAATAATAAGCATTTGCCTTATGTTCTCCATTTCCTTGCTTTGTCATATATTGAGCAAATAATTAGATTTCCACGAAAACGTCTATCGTTTACACAAAGAAACCTATTTTTCCCATAAAATCTGTTTTTTTGAATGTTGACTCATTTGCCTTCTAACAACAAAAGAAAGAAAATTGGTATATTACATGCTCAACGGATTCTAGCCATAAATCATTCCATTTGTATTCGTTTTGACATTCCATTCACACTCAAATTTTGCATTTTTGCTTCTCGCAAAAATTTTTGCAATACCCTCAACAGCTTCAGCATAATTCGTTCAAATGTATGTCTTCATATGCAATACTGTTATGCTGCTTTGTTGGGCTGTTGAGCGTGATACCTTTTACGAGGACAATGATCAACTTCATATTTCTACACCTGCTCGAACGCATATAAATGACCAGGGGAATACTTTCTTTGAAACAATTCCGAAAATACTGTTGATTTGCATTCTCTTTTCTGTCATCTATTCAGTTCCAAGCAAGGAAGACTGCGATAGATCGACTGGAAAAGGTCGTTGTGGTGAAATTTCCAAAAATTTGACCGAGTGTAACAAGGACGCCTACAGACGCATCTGATGGTGAGTTTTATTGAACAAAAAGTAAAAAGGAATTTTCAAGTCTAACAGGATTGCTTGGTAACCTGCGGGAAATGCGGAGCATACTCATGTAACAATCCACAACCGGACACGCTACTTGACTGCACATCTTTAGCATCTCACTGCTATTCGAAAATCTGGGGCAATTTTATGAAGGTAACCCTTGATTCAACTAGATTGGCTGCTGGAATGAGGGGCTTTGTGATTCAACTAAGGCCGTTCGCGCTCCCGACGCAGTCTGCGACTCTCTCGCGCACTGCTCTCTGATCTTTATCTAGCTTTAATTAGGATTGCTAAATAATTTTCTGAAAGTCCTGTGTTTTGGAAAAAATCGCATAACCTGTTATTGCACCAAACACTACAAAACCTACAGAAAACTGATGTTTCAACACACGTTATTACTACCGCTACCATTATAAAGTAAATGAGCGATTTTCGCTTCAAATTATGAAGATTTTGAAACTAAGTTACATCAGTGCGCACCCCTGAAATTGAGAAATACTGCGATTTTCCCCACAAATTTTGCCTGCCTCAGCAAAAAGGGCAAGTATTGGAAAAAGGAGAAAAATTTACATCGAATGGTGTTCAACATTTTGAAGTGTTCAACAATTTATGTTCTACGAGGTTAAAATAAGCTGAATGTAAAATTTGATCATTTCAAAAAATAAATCGTAGAAACTCTGGAAGACAAGCAGAGTAAGACTACAAAAAATTGCTTCTGTTGGCAAGAGGTTTGCCCTATCTGCTAGTTTTTGAGGCTTCTTCATAAGTTTCATACAAAATTTTTGAAAATTAGCGAAATTTGGACATGGTAAAAAAGTGATTGTAATTTCCAGCAAATATCTCGTCACTTTCGCAACAAAACAGAATGAGAGCTTAGTAGCTGGAAAGAGGAAGAAATTCTGCATCGGATACATTTTGAAGTGTTTGCTTACCTTCATTCTAGCGTGTTCACCGATGGGAAAAAGCTGACAAAACTTTTGGACCCACCTAATATATTAGTCAGTAGTATACAGTTTTACAGTTTATTAAGCTGAAAAGGCTTTACTGTGGAGCTACCGATAAGGGCGTCGTCTGTTGAAGCGCGGTGTGTGGAAGCTCACACATCAAGTTACGAATAACTCGACAATATATTTGAAAATTTTCCATGGTCAAAAACTGCAAGCATGGATCACAAAGGGTCAGGCTCGGCACAAGTGTCTTGTAAGCAAGCTAGATATCATTTTTGAGACAAAAAGCAAAGGGGAATTTCAGGGTCAAGCGTGGGGTATCGCACGCCACGCCTGTGGGGGAGGTCGTAAAGGGGTCCGGAGAAGGGGGGAGGATCGTTATCGAGGTGATGGAGATGTTAGAGACATTATGTCATTCAACAACGTCTGGTAGGCCCACTGTGCAAGATAACAGCGCTGATGCTTTGGCTTACCGTCGCACACGCACAGAAGCATACATTTTTGTTATTAGCATGTCAAATAACCCCTGCGGGCCAAGTTGTAGCGAATTTTGATTTCCAAATACTGGCACACTCAAGTGAGGTGGGTATTTTCGAACATGCTAACTTTGTTTCAAAGGTGAGTAGATTACTTCTTTTTGTCATAACAAAGTACTACTACTTCTTTGCTTACATTAAAAATCTCAATTCAACTTATCTTCAAACTCTAGAATTAAAAGCCCAAAATCCCGTTTGTCTTTTTCGCTTTCAACTTCTCAGACCAGAGAAAGCCAATCAGGCTCAAATTACTTTTGTGAAAGTTACGAGATTCGGGCTGTCGAATATTTCTTGCCTTCTTCCCTCGCGATTCACATAGCAGCGCAGACTTAGCACGTTGCCGTAATCCAATATTTTCGCGGTGTTATCCTTGCCTAGCTAAAAAAACGACTATATTTTTCATTAGGAGAAACAATTTTGAATGAAATTCCTGCTATGTGGAGAAGAAGGTTTAGCAGACGCAACCATATAAAAAAGACAGAGATTTGAAGGCTTTGAAGGTAACTTAATGGGGCACACCCCTTAAAAAGCTGTGGCGGCTTCAGCCTTTTAAAGGTTTTGCCACACCCCATTACCTTGCCTCCGGAAAGAATTTTAGCGAGCAAGATAAATATAGTTTGATAGACTGAGTCTTGTTGTTTTCAGGGGATTTGGGCCTGACTCATAATCTTCGCTCTGAGTAAAAGCTGGTAGAAGCGCAGCCATTGAAAGCGAAAAATGGGACAAACGAGATTTTGGCCTGCTCCTAATTCCATACTTTGGTGGTTATTTGAAGCAGGATTCATGGTATCGGTAAATACTGTAAATAGGGAGTAGTGCTTTGTAGTGGATACAAAAAAAAGTTAGCTACTTCACTTTTGAAATGCGGTTGATTATGTTTGAAAATGATCACTTCGCTTGGATGGTCCAACATTCGGAATTCTCAGAATTTGCTAAAACTTGGCCTTTGGTAGTTATTTGACATGATAATTGCGAATATGTGCCTAATTATGCTGGTAGCGTTATGTCGCCTATGGAAGGCAAACAGACAGAAGATAGGCGTGAGGGGGGTGGGGTCGTATCCGGCGCTTGTGTGTCACACCTCTTGGTCGACCGTGGGGATATCTCTTTGTCATGCTCGAGAAACACAACTTAGGTCACGTTTTTTAGTCGACATTTTGTTTTTTGTGGGTTTTTACGTTTAGGGCCTAAGGTCAAAGAGGACTTCGCAAAATTTTGCGAAATTCATGGGTACTTCGTCCTTTGCAGTTTCAGAAAGACACCTCGTGCCAGCCCTGCAAAGGGTTTCTTGTGCGTATTTGCACCACTTCCACCAAGGCTCAACTCAAGTGTGAATAAATGATTAACGAATAATTGACAGCATATAATTTGCAGTTACTCTCACTTGCGTGGATTACGCAAGAGATTGTGCAACAAGCACAGCTTTAAGCAATAATCCCCAGTACGAAGGACTAATGCATCGTGCTTGTGCGAAAACTTGCAATAAATGCGGAGGATGCTATGATTATAGCAGCAAGTAAGTGCAATAAAAAAACTCTTATAGTGGCAGAAAAATGTTGTGTTATTTCAGTTGCTTACTGTGGGCTTCTCGCGGATTCTGTACTAAGTGCGATCAAAATGTGAAAAGAAAATGTTGTGCAAAAACTTGCATGCTTTGTTAAATCTATGCTCCGATTGTTTAATTTTATCGTACTGAATTACTAAATTGAGAAAGAAAATTTTCAAGGCAACGGTAAAAAATTCTCTTGGAACAGTTTTCCAGGTGTAAAAGAAAAGCAAGGTAACTTATCTCCAACAGAAATATGGGAGCTTGATTGCATTATAAAGCAGCGCATCAAAGAAACTTAACAGCCATTGAACCCCAGCTCAGCTCGAAATTTGCGAAAAATCGATAAAAGGTAATCGATAATCCTGGACTAAGATTGTGTTCGAACTAGCGTACTCCGCATATCTATTGTGCTTTGCACTCTGAGCTTAAAGACGTCGTCCACCCAGATTCTCGACTTCCAGGTTTTTGTCGTTTCAGGGCCTTCTCATGCCTGCTTCCGAATATGAAATCGAAAATCCGCGAAAACCCCATCTGCTTTTGGAGAACCCACGGGCCGTCCTTCCCTAACGGTGACTGGATTGGCGAGCACAAATGGGCGGGCATGAATGGGGAGGGCGATGGCTTCTGGGGGTCTTCGTGCATCTTCGTTATTCCGGAGCAACATTTTGCGCCACGACCTGGGCACTGACTTGATAAGGGGCCCTACTATCATATGCTGCCAAAAGCTCAGGATCTTTAACTTAGGTTGGACGGTGCCTTCAAGTCTGAAAAATCCATAAAATCGTTGTCGATCGACAATGAAAAGTGTGAGTGTGCAAAGTTTGGTCCGGATCGCTTCAGAAGAATTTTTTGAAACATTTGTACACCCGGGTAGACATACATAAAAACTGTATAGTTGCACTGCTCAATCAAGTTACATCGGCTTTAAATGACGAGATGCACCGCTTCGAGCTGAATAAATAGAAGGCGCCCCTTAATTCGGAATTTGTTTATTATATGGGGATTGGAGATTCCGTGGCGAAATTTGGCGACCTCCACAAATTTATAGTCGTAAACGGTATTGTGTTGGGTACGAGAGTTTTTTTTATAGATCAACCAGAATACATCAACTTCTCAGAAAGCATGACCTGAACCTATTTTTTCGTCCCCAAAAATTTCAAAAGATTTGCGCTCCATGACGTTCTATGCGCTAACCACTGAAAACAATGCTTTCAAAAATGACATTTCAGATTTGCAATTGATTTTCGCACTAGATAATTGCGGGAAACAGTTAGCTCCGAAAAGTTAGTAAAAAATGTCAAAGTTAAAAAAGTAAAAGTTAAAGAAAATATCTGTGTAGACAAAAATTTGTCAGATTTGTCATTTTGCACAGAAAATTCTCTCATCGCTGCAGTTCCGAGGCAGAATTATAGTGAGATCAGTGCCACTGTGACCATTTTTTGAAAAACGATGCTTCTGGCAAAAAACCTTTTAAAGCACAAATTTTTTATTTTTGCATTTATATAAGATTGTGCTTGCGATCACCTATGTTACTGCTACGTGAGAAATTTCAGAGATTGCTGGGCTAAAGCGGCACTTCGCAATTTTTTGGCATCAAACAAATCGCAAAGCACGCAATTATTTTTCTAAGCCTCGTCTTCCATGGCCTCGTCTTCCATGGAAATTTCTTTACATAGTTCACGCGAGACTTTGCCAGTTCAATAGATGTGGAATAACATGGCAAAAATCATTACTTATAATACTGGGCTAAGGATGTTTACGTGACTTTGTGCGTCTGTGTGTGTGTGTGTGTGTGTGTGTGTGTGTGTGTGTGTGTGTGTGTGTGTGTGTGTGTGTGTGTGTGTGTGTGTGTGTGTGTGTGTGTGTGTGTGTGTGTGTGTGTGTGTGTGTGTGTGTGTGTGTGTGTGTGTGTGTGTGTGTGTGTGTGTGTGTGTGTGTGTGTGTGTGTGTGTGTGTGAGTGTGTCTGTTACGAAATTCGTAGAGCGTGTTCCAGCCAACCTTCTGGGCTCAAATTTTGCACAGGTCATGTTATCCGCATGAAAGTCCAACATGCAAAAGCACGAGCAGATTCGTTTAGTGGATCCCTCAGAAACTGCGAGTCAAACAGATCCACTTTGCATTTGGGCCGCAAAATTGGGTCCGTAATTCCACTTTTTGTAGAGTCGTGAATGATTATGCCAAGTAAATGTCCAATCATGAACTTAGGCCCAAAAAAGTGATAAAATGTCCATCACTTTACAAAAACGGCGCCAAAAAGTGTTGGTTGCTTAAATGGTCAATTCGCCAAGATTTTACCAGAGCTTCTGACGAGATTTTTGTACAAAGATGTAGCTTACGGTGACTGCCGTTCTCGTTGCAACTGTCAAGACCACGGAAAGTCAAAAACCTTTAAAAATTTGCGTTTGTTTTCCTGCAAAAAGTCTCATCCACGCGAAATCACCGATTTCACATAAAAAGTTTTGGAATAAGTAATTGTTTACATTTTGTTCGTGATAGTCGGCATCACTCGGAGAGTTCCAATGCCATACGAGAATGAGTAGGGCCTAGATAGTGGAGCCAGTGCGAGCCTCTGCGAAGCAGAGGTGACGCACTGGTGATTTATAAGCGCTTTTCCAATTCGTCAGCAAGAAGCGGATGGGTACGGTCGCAAAGATCATACGGGATGAGCAAAAAGCGAATTTGAATGGACAAAAACCCCCAGAAATAGACAATATGTCAGACTGACTTCTCTTCCATCTCGCCCTTGACAAGTCAATTCCTACTTTGCACAAAAATGGTGCTCGAAAAATCTTGTAGCTGAGAAGAAAGTGAGCGACATTGTTCATTAGTGTTCCTGGGGCTAAGTGAAAACAGTACGCATCATCAAAAAATTCAAAGGTACTTGCTCCCGAGAATCATGAACGATTATGTAAAAAAGTAGAATTAGGGGTTTCCTCCAAACCTCACGTTCTTCTCATACTTCTTCGTAGATATTTGTTGTTGGCTATTTGAAAGCAATTCAGTCACTCCTTCTTTTTTGTTGAAACAGACAGCGTGCAGGTACAAGTTTGTCAAAATAGTTTGCACTAGTTGGGTTTATCTTCGTCAGGGGAACTCTCCACGTGTTTAGGCCATACTGTTGCGTCCGAATCATAGTTGCGATAGGGGGAGTGATGGATCTTACCCCCTTCACTCTGAGGCCAAACTCCCGATGACCCCCTTCACCTGGGCTGAGATTGGTATTGTACTCTGAGAATATGATAAAAATCGTTATTGAAATATTTTGCAGGCTAAGTACCTCAAACAACAAGCACACTCATAAATTTACTAAAGAAACGGTATTTGTATTTATTTATATTATTTATTTATCTTCGTAGCATTTTGGAGAGCAGAAAGTGAGGACACAAAATCAGTTATTTTTTGAAGCACATAAAATCCCTCATATCTCGCGGCACAGAAGACCTAGAGAAAAGTCGACGGTCTACGTCGATTCTCCATGATCTCAGCTTTCGAATGGTATACAGCATGTTAGGGCTTCTTCGCTTCACGACTCTAAAAATCATTTGCTCCGGTACCGATAAAAGCCAATACATTGGTGGAGCCGGATTGGAGCAAGCTAATAGTAAATATCTCCACCCCACTTTTGAAAACTGGTCTGTTTTTTCGTCAAGCAACCTATATACCATTCGAAAGCTCAGGAAAAGTGGATTCGATCTAGACCGTCGACTTCTTTCTAGCCCCCCTCTACCGAGAGATACACCGCATTTTATCTGAAAACATGGTCATTTTCAACAGCAGATTTCTGCCAAATGAAGACCTAATCACTGCTGATTATCTATCTGTGTTAAAGAGCAAGTCTTCATTAACAAACGTAGACCGTCGACTTTTTCGTAGCATTCATTTGGAGAGCAGAAAGTGAGGGCACAAAATCAGTTAATTTTTGAAGCACATAAAATCCCTCATATCTCGCGGCACAGAAGACCTAGAGAAAAGTCGACGGTCTACTTCGATTCTCCATGATATCAGCTTTCGAATGGTATACAGCATGTTAGGACTTCTTTGCTTCCCGGCTCTGAAAATCGTTTGCTCCGGTGACCCATAAGAGCCAACACATTGTCTAGGTCGTCCCGAAAGCTCTTGCGCACGATTTTCAAAAATTCATAACTTCTGATTTTTCCAACCAATTTGACTGCTTTCACTTTTATGAGAAAGGATAAGTCATGCTCTTTATAATGACATCTCAGCTGCTTAGTAATGGTCATCTGTTACATAGATAGAAGCTCAAAACCAAAATCATTCAAAATTTGAATTTTTGTGTAGGGTCATAAAAAATCATCGGTATTGTAGGTTCTTTCACCAGCTCTTTCTAACAGTGCAAAGTTTGCTCCGATTGAGCATCTCCCATGGAAAAGTTAATTTCCGAGCAAGCAATACAAAAAGGCGAATTTGATTTATTTTGGCATTTTCAGGGAAATCATAACTTTTCATGGAGACGCTTCATCGGCACAAACTTTGCACTGTTAGGAAGAGCTGGTGAAAGATCCTACAGTACTGACTGCTCCGATTTTTTATGACCCTGCACAGAAAATTGAAATTTTTACCATTTTTCTTCTATCGCTCCTATCTATGCAACAGATGACCATTACTAAGCAGCTGAGAAGTCATTATAAAGAGCATGACTTACCCTGCACATAAAAGTGACAGTCAAATCGGTTGGAAAAATCAGAAGTTATGAATTTTGAAATTCATGCGCAAAAACTTTCTGGACACCTAATAAGAGCGAGGTGGAGCAAGTTAATAGTAAAAAATGTGCTGTGGATTGACATCGTTATTAGCACTAACGGGAACGTGAGCGAACGCGTCTATTTGAGCGTCCTTATCGTTGTTATATGTTTATGTTTTTTTGGTAAAAAATGAGCTTTTGATTGACAGTTATGCCATCATTATTAGCGCACACTCAAAAACTATGGGAAACTGGTAAATTTCCACACCTTCACACAAAAACCTGCCCATTTCTGGAATCTATACTCTGTAAACCTAGTGCTGAAGAAGGTCACTTTTATGAAAACGCTCTAGACTCACCTTACCTAATTTGTAGAGAAGGTGGTTGGGTTCAATGAATCAAAAACTTTGAGACATTCAGAAGAATAACATGTTATTAAAATATCCCTCAATGTTTTGGAAAGGTTGGCAGTTTGAAGAGGAAACGGCAGGCAGAATACTTTACAAAATCGCAGATGACTCGCATGTGTTCCAGTTTAACAGCGAGGCAGAAGGAGAATCTCACGCCGACGAAAATGTTGTCGACATTGACACAGAGTTGACAATTGAGCGAAACTCTCTGATTTCCTGCATAGGGAATCCAAGCAGATTGTCTAGTTTCAATGAGGAAATGTCCAGGAAGTCCATTGCTGATCTTCAGGTTGCTGAAGAATTCAAGGCTGCTAAATTTACAAACATGGATATGAACAAAAGGAAGGTGTTAGTACAAAGCATAGTTACTGCACTTAGATCCCGGTTGGAGTGCGAACCCAACTCTGTGCTTTATGCTTTTGGAAGTTATTCGCCTTGTGACATTATGACCTATGATACTGAAGAAAAACCAACGCGCAGCATAGTATCTACTTTTTTTCGGCTATTCCGCAGACGCTGTTGAAGAAGAAGTTGAGCAGCTTTCTCGTCAGTTAACAGGAAGTATGCCAGAGAAGGTGAAGCCAGAGTTCGAAAAGGTCCAAAAAAAAGTATGCATTATTTCCTTCTCGTGTTGCGAAAGCATATGCGATCTGGCTCTTTTCCCATTACTTACCGCAAAAATCTGATGGACTTACTAGCAAAGCTAGTTTCCATTCCGACTAGCACGGCAGAGGTGAAGAAATTTTCTATCTACTCTGTTATCAGAACACAACGCAGAAGTCGTACAACGATAGAGCATCTAAGCAAATACTTAAGATTTGTCAACCTTCTACTAAACACATTGTTATCTAAAAACTTCATTTAAAGGATTGGTATAAGTGGTCCAGACAGGCTGTTACCGTATGACTTTTTGAAATATCCTAAAAGATGGTATGAAGGAACTGGTCACCTACCTGCTGACTTCTTGATGCTACCACAGGGCCAGGAAAAAAATCAAAAAGTGCTTAGAAGAAGAAGGAAGTTTCAAATCCATTTTTGACTTAGAACGCTTTGCACGCAATTCTACTTCCACTCCGATGACCTTTTGGAGGAAGAAGAAGATTGTTCAGGCACCGAATTTGTTGTCTCTGACGTTAGCGATAGTGATATTGTTGATGATGATGCGCAGGAAATGAAGTTGTTCCTAACTTGTACATCTTTTGGGATAAATCTTATTGCTTTTTTTTGTTGATGCAGTGAAACAGGAGCACAGATCTTCATAATAAATTTTTTTTTAAATTTTTAAATTTCTTTTGAAAATTTTTAAATTTTTTTTTCAATTTGTGCCTAAATAAGGTACAAATTAGAGCTTTTCATACCAAGCTTTCTTACCTTTTCTCTCTTCCTTCCACCCCCCTAGACTTACATACCCCCTTCACCCTGGAAGGTCGGGAACAGCCGAGACCCCCTTCACCTGGGGAGATCCCGGCTCCCCCTATCGCACCTATGGTCCGAATTGTGTGGGCATTCCCACTCCTGTTTTTTTCCAAACCGACATCTTACTCTCAATGTCAACTGTTTGCCAATGTTTTCTTGGATGCTTTTCGTATTCTTGAAAATATGTTTTGCCTAATGTTGGAGATTTTGGTTTGGGTAAAGCGAAAGTGCTCAAGTAATCCTTCAGCTTTAGCATTCAGCTTTTTTTACGTTTCAACTCCATATACCATAAAGCCAAGTTCAAATCCAAATGTAACCGGCCACTGTTTTTGAATGGGTAGGGGACTATATTTCGCCAAAATGAGGAGGCCCCGCGGTCATCTGCAACAAATACGCACCTTTACGTGCATGGAGAAGCGTTTTTGCAAGATGTCCGCGCGACCTTCCTACATTCGGCAACATATAGTCCTCTACCGCTTGTGAATTCTGAAAAGTTTGGCTAGTTTAGCTAGTTTTAAGGTGATACGAATGTAAATTTAAAGCTTAAATTTACATTTTCTTTAGATTTTGGATTGGTTGCAGAGGCTTGGGCCTCGAGCAGAGTTCACGCAATTTCATCGTCGCGTTCATCGCAACAAGACAACTGTAACGATATTATTGCAGGCCGTTTACAGACTTGTGTTTGGAGGTCTTTATTGATGTTGACCGTGTTCTTATATATCATATCCTATCAGTATTATCATCGAAATCATTACTACATCCCGAAAGTCTACATGCCTAAAGAATGCGAAGCATCAAGTAGTGAATCGGCTGTCATGCGAAGTGGGCTTGAACATAATGAATCAACTAGAATGAAAAATTCTGCAGAATTACAGAAAACTCTCCGCAAGGACGTAAGCTATTGTCTAGATAATTTTCTTAAAAAGTGTCAGAGACATAGTCCGAAATGAGTAAATCAACGCAATTACAAGGACGATACAAAGTAACAAAAGTAGAAGACATTTCAAAGAAAAAATTGAAAGGAAGAGTTGTTCAAAGTGATCCAAAAAGAATCGAGGAAAGCTATATCATCTGCAACAAAAGAAATATTAAGTTTTGATTTAAATGGCACAACACCAATAGGTTTTTCGGGTAGAACTGGTCCATGCTCCACATAGTGTAACCGTCCTTGCCGATGCTGCATTGAACAAAAATAGCAGCGGCTTGTGTTTCTGTTCAGCAATCTGGATTAAATAGTAGCTCCAAGCAAACTGTACAATCAATCAGTACACATACCGAGTATGAATGACATTTTACGTCTTCTTTTTGAATAAGTGCTTCAAATGTCAACGATGACACCGATACGGTGTACGCAGAGGCAAAAAGACTATTCGGGAAAACGATGCTGAAGCTTTTTGGATTTTAAATGAAATGACGTAACCCGCAATGCAAAATTCTGTCGCATTTTTAAGGGTGATGATGATCAGCTTGATCCCTCTTTCCAAATAATGTGCTGAAATCCTTCCTTTTATGGGAAGCGTGAGGTGACCGTGATACTTCTTTACCGTGAATTTCCAAACTCCCACTAGAAAGGATACGGTTTGACGTTGTGAAAACAGCACTTGGTGTTCCAAATGTGCAAAATAATGTGGCATTGTCATCACATTTGTTTTTGTTGCAAAAGTAGGACGATCCAGTATAGGGATGTTCTGCTTCTTGCTGCAGTCCGTTTTCGTCGAAACAGAGATAATTTGTGTAAATAGAGATAGTCGAGGTAATCCTTGATGGCAATGCGAAGTTCGGGAACTACGAGTGATGTACCGTCGTATAATTCAATTTGAAAGAACCTGCCCAAGCTTTTCTTTGTCGCATGCTGAAGAGGGTAAAAATGAGCATACGTGAGATGGATGATACGTCGCTAAATGCATTGGTACATTTTGGAGCTTTGAGGCAAGTCGTTGGGGGCTTGAACTGAATGAGCATGATGTTGCCCATGCAAGACGACAAGGAAAGGTGGTCCGCAAAGTCCTCTGTTATCTGGAAGGGGAAAAATCTACCCGGATCACTCCCTTAGGACATGATAGCGAAAACCAGCACAGCTTTACCTTTCCATGAAAGAAGTGCCTTGCTATGGCCAGTCCCTTGCTAACACAGTTTGTGGCGTTTATGATCGTCTTTGGTGTATTGGTTCTCACTGGACATCGCGGATGTACTCCTGTTTGGATAAGCATGAGTGTTAGCGCGGTAACCAGGAGGAGATGTGTCTCATTTGCAGCTGTTTTCGATCGTTTCATCATAGTATGTTGATTTTGTGTTTCTCTTCGTGATGTTTCTTGTCTGCTAGTGGTGTCCTCTGAATCTTATTGCTCTCCTACTGCGAGTTTGTAAAGTAGATTGTGGTCGTGTAATCATGCGTCTCGATGGTAAGCATATTTCCGCTGGTCTTGGTTATTGACCGCTTGAAGAAACGACTTGTCCGATCTTTCAATACCCTCGTTCAAATGATTTTTCCTGAATTATACAACATCATTTTTTTGGTTTTGCATTCGCAGATACTTGTGGATGTGGATATCTATCACGAAACTGTTCTCTGAGACTAATCAAATATTCTGAGGTCCATCGCTTCCAGAACCTTTCCAGTGTTGTGTCCAGAAACTTCCAGTCCTTTAATAATTTCTCCTTTGCTGTTGAAATTGGAACGAAATGTTCTTTTTCATCCACTCTTGGGGGAGAAAGCATTGTCCATGGATGAAGAAAATTGATAGGCCGTAATGGCATTGTTTTACTATCTTGTACGATGTACGTCAACAGTCGGTGATTTAATATGTTCTCCGTTTCTTTTGCGGGAGTTCGTAGTTCTTCAATGTTGAGTATCCGATTATTTAAAGCGTGCTCTAAAGTTTTGAAAATATGCACCATTATTTTCATACAATCCTCCTTGCCACGCGTTGAAGCTGGGAATAAATTTGAAATCGATCATTTTCTGTGCACTAGTTAATGATGTTGTCATCTTCGTTATCCATCGGCTGTAAACAATCTTGTAGTTCATTGATTGATCTGAAGCTCTTCGCATTATCGCAAAGAATCCATTTCGAATACGCGGTGGTGGTAATTGACGTAGTGTTGAAACAAGGTCTGCGTGGGCATGTTCAAAAGTAGATCAAAGTATATTGCTTTCATATGTAGGTATGTGATGAGTAGAATCCAGTATTTTACCTTTGTTTCTTCCCATGTCTTGCAGAAAAGTGGTCCTGCATAGTTCATTCCCGAATTCTCAAAAGAATATTTCGGTCTCGGTACTCTTTGAGGTGGATGCACTGGAAATGGTGGTACTGATAAGGTTGTGCTTCATAGCGTTTGCAATGGAAGCATAACCCATAGATCACTCGTTTTACAGTTAACCTTCCCTTTGGAATCTATACTCTGCGACGTAATTCATTGAGAGTACAGCCATACCTTCGATAGTCTAGAGACAGGGCGCCAAAAGTGAAGGTTGTTGAACATCTGACGTCCTAAATAGTGAAGGTTGTTTAAAAAAGATCAGAGAAGAGAAAATGACGTAGAACAGGTATAAAAGCAAAAGAAACTGCTATAAACCGGATAAAAGCGCTGCAATAAGGTTTGAAGCCCTTCACTTGGCGGCTTTTCAGAGTGCAAGTTTTCGTTCCAGGACCAGCAATTCGCAACACGGGGTTTTGATTTTTGATGCGTCCTTTGAATTTTCACCCCCTCCTTGACGTTCCTGTTTCCTGGGACGTTGTCTGGATTGTTGCGCTTATCAGTCTGAGCAACAATCGCCCAAGCTGGAAAAAAATCGCTGCGAAAGCACTGAAATAGAGCAAAGCAAAGAAAAACGCACTTTTCACGGTTTTTGCAGAAAATTTCACCACAATCGAAGAGATAGGGGCTGGGTGGTTGTCTGCATAATGAACAGAAGCAAGATCTATAGAATGCACGAAAAAACCGCATGAAATGAGTTGAACTGGAAAAAAAACAAGAGATTTTTGAAAACAAGGTTTTTGCCGGATTTCTTGTTCAAATTAAAAAATGTGGTTTTGGGACGTTGTCAGCGTAAAAATAGAGATCAAGAGCTTCAAAATGATATATAGCTTGTTAAAATTCGGTTTGAAACAGCGAAGAAAAGGGTACCAGAGCCAAATGCCCCGCGCCCCGCGTATGGGGTAGCGAGGTAGCGCGCAGCGCGCGGAGACGCAGACGAGCAGCGGAGACAGACCAGAGCCGACGGGGCATTTGGCTCTGGTAGTAGATCTCCGCGGGGTCTCAACGAAACCCTGCAACATTATATATCATTCTGATCGTCATAACACGACGAGGAGAACTGACAACGTCCCAAACTTTGAAAATCACTCATTAACGAGATAAACTGGCTTTTCGTGCGCGACTCTCTGCGCAAATTTAAGCGCAGTTTCTCGTTTTTATTTAACTCCAACAGCTTTCCTAAACTTCTGAAACTCTATTCTGGTCAAATAAGAGGTTAACTGAGGAATTTTGTCTTGAATCCTGGCGAAAATTTCACAGAAACCTTCTTTTTAACGTGAAAAAGGCCATGAAAACGCAAATTCTAGGTTTCGCTAAGATAAGCTAAAGATATTACTCCCTATACTTGTTTCATTAACATTCGTTCCGATGTAGTCAGAATAATAACATCCGGGGCTTCGCCCCGAATGACTTCTGTTTTTTTTTCCAGGTGAAGGTTGTGTTCCCTCATAGCTCTCAAAGTGAAGGTTACCAGAGTACGTGGCTCTATGTATCGAGGGTATGAGTACAGCTAACCTCGCTGTGATTGTTCTTTTGATGTATGTGTGATACAAACATTGAGGTTATGTAGCGTTGTCGTGGTAGGAAGACTGGTGAGATCGTTTCGATAGGTAGCTCTGCGTTCAGAATTCTTCCTTTTGATTTCCACAATGGTTCCTACTTGTTGTGAAAAAGACAGTAAAAGAGACTCAAATGTTGTTTCGTCTCTTCTGATGGTGGATACTGCAAATGTGCAAATCAGAAAATAATCCTTTCTGCACTTTTGTATAGTAACAAACAGCTGTTACTAAAGATCTTGTCTGTTCTTTTTTTCTTCTTCATGACAAAGAGTGACACTTTTTGCATCGTACGAAATTGTCACGTCCAAAAACTGAATCTTCCCACAGTAATGATTACATCGATTGCGGTGACGTCGCGACTTCACTTTCTTGCGAGAGGCAGATTTTCTCAATCGATCATCGGTGATATCGACTGGTTACTAGTCTTCAGGTTGACAGAAAATTTGAACCTTTCCACCAGAGATCAAATGACCTTAGATCCGTGATATTTGCACATCTGCTTCTGACATCAGCAGGGTTTGTCTCGCCAGAAATGTATTGAAGTTGAGCATTCGGAGCATTTTCTCGTCTCGTTGTAACACGATTCTAAATGAAGGCAGGCAAACGTTTGTGCTTTTGATGCACATAAGCGCAATACTGCTGTCGGACCATATGACCGACTTTTAAAACTCGATTTCGTCTGCGTAGCTGTTGCGTATGTGCTTTAGAAGCTGTGATCCAAAAGCAATGACTGAAAGTTCTAATCTGGGGATAGAGATGGACCTTTTTGAAGGCCCTACTCTGCTTTTTGACATCAAAATTAAGCTTCTCTGCTTTCCTTCTTGAATTAGATACGCTGCTGCACAGTACCCCATGCTGGAGGCATCGGTGAGAACATGCAACTGGAAGGATGACTTATGTAATTCACTCACGATCATGTCGAGAAGATCGGGATTGTCCATTTCGCAGTGACTGATTTCCACAATTCAGTTACATCGTCAGAGTCTAAGCAAAGATTTCCTTTACACAATGATTGGAGGAAGACTTTGTTTCTGAAGAAAACGGAGAAAACCCATTCCATTGGAAACTTTGCGCTTTGTCCATATGATATCTTCTGACGGCGTCGTTGGTAGTCGTACAGACAAGGTATCTTTAGCTGTGTCCCGTGAGATTCCCAAAATTTTGTTTCCCGTCTTCCTTCTCTTTTAGAAACTGATTGAGCGCTTCGGAGTTACTGATAAACTGACCTAAGTTCATGTCTGCTTTTTGGAAAAGCTGCTTAGAGTCCTCGTAAAAGTTCTCCCCTTCCTCAACCTTCCACTCCATGGAAGATTTTGTCGACGTATGTATTTTTCAAAATATTTTGCAACAACGGTATATCGGCAATCCGCAGGTGGTACTAAATTGTTCCTGCAAGCTCAAAATCTGTAAGTAACTATATTTTTAGGTGTCAATGGTCCTTCTGAATCTTTCACCCAGAGGAAACGCCTAAAGTTCCTACTTTCTTCATTCAATTCTACCATAAGAAATATGCTTTTTCAATGTCGCTGTAGATAAGAATCTTCGTTAGTCGTATTCGGAATAAAATTTTTGTACTGTCAGGAAGAAACACTGGGCCTTGCAGAGTAGATCACTCAAGCTTGGACTTCCTTTCGATTTGATCGAATCGTCATAAGCGCATCGTAGCTTAACGCTTGTTTTTCCTCCGAAATCACGGCATGGTGCGAGGGGTAATGACATAGTTTGGATAGTTTTGGCTCGGCCACTTCTTCAATAATCCCTTGTTCTTGTATCAAGGCGTGATATCTATTCAGCGTTTCGGGACATTGCTGCAAGTGCTTCATATAATGGAGTAGTCTGGCGTAAGCGAGCTGAATGTTGTTGGAAAATCTCTTTTATCTCTTTTGAATGGGAGTTGCACAACGTCGACCCTCGATCTCGTCAAAGTAGATCGTTTCGTTGATTCTCAGGCAGCATTTATTGTCATCCTTACTGTAGGAGTCATGCACATCATCATGCAGCCAAAGCTTCGTTACCAGCTTATCAAAATTTTCTTATTGAGATTCGCTTGCACTTAAGCGATGCTCCATGTTCTTGCTTTGCCACAACGTTTTTCCAGTGATAATGTCCCACAAAAGAGTGAATACCATGTACCTACCTAATCCTCACTGCGACGTCAGATGGAAGAACAGCAGTTGCTCTTATAGCTTACTTCATAACCCAACCGATGACAAAATTTGGGTGTTTTTGAGAAAGAAGAAAGTTATTGAATGAGTTGCAAAACTTAGTTTCCAACCCAATAAATTTCAAATTAGCGAAAAGTTGTTTTGGCATGCAAAAACCTCTACTACCGTTGATATATTAGGTTGGCACATAAGTTTTGCAACTTTTCTCGCAATTTTTTTCCGATTTTATGTAGCAATCTCATGTTATGTCATCATGTAGACCTTGATGTAAGCTGCAAGTCTGCGCAAACCGTTTGATTTTGATAACGTAGTACAAAAAATCTAAGCATTTTTTAAAAACTGCTGAAAATTGAGGTTTCACGGGGTTTCACGATTTTTTGGCAAACATGAAGTCTTACGAAACCTGAATTGAACATATCAAGAAGCAATTACAAGCAGCATGTAGCTAAAAGTGGACAGATTAAAACCTGTAAAAAAGAAATGAAATTTAAACACAAATCAAGGTGGGGCGCCTTTGGGAAGTTGAACAGTCAAATCCGTTAAGTTTTGAAGGCAATTTGTCAATAAGTAAACTGCGAAAAGTCAGAATTCGCTATAACTGTGCACTATAGGGTAATCCTATGCGAAAAACACGAATATCATAATCAGTTGTCGCTAAAATAAAATTCATCTTTTGATTTCACGAACGAGGCCTTTTCATGCGAAACGGATCTCATTTTTGTGATCAGCATGTAAAATAAGCCCTACAGGACAAGTTTCAGCAAAATCTGATGCATACTAAAATCTTTCCCATAGTACCGTAAACCTACCTTTATCTCCACATAAGATGGTAAAATTCGGCAAAAATGTGTGCATTAGAAGCTTACATCATATTCCTCATATTGCCAAAAAATGAATGCGCTACGTTCAAATAGACAAAAGTTATATAAAAAGTTGCATCACTTATGTGCCAACCTAATACTATTATATTAGGTTGTCCCAAAAGTTCGTTCGCACCATTTTCAAAAATTCATAACTCTTCAATTCTCGACGAATTTGTAGGAACAAAATTTTGCATAGGAGAGGAACTCGTGCTCTTTGCATCTGTACCTGAACTATTCGTTAACGTATATTAATGAAGGAGATAGAAGCTCAAAACCAAAATCACCCAAAATTTTGATTTTTCGTATAGGGTCATAAAAAATCGGAAACTTGCAACAAAAATCGGAGCAGTCGATATTGTAGGTTATTTCACCAGCTCTTTCTAACAGTGTAAAGTTTGCGCCGATTGAGCGTCTCCATGAAAAGTTATGATTTTCCCTGAAAAATGCTAAAATAAATCAAATTCGCCCTTTTGTATTGCTTACTCGAAAATCATAACTTTTGATAGAGACGCTCAATCGGTGCAAACTTTGCATCATTAGAAAGAGCTGGTAAAAGAACCTGCAATACTGACTGCTCCGATTTTTCTTGCAAGTCTCCGATTTTTTATGATCCTACACAGTTTTTTTTTCCTACACTAATTTTCTTCTATCGCTCCTATCTATGCAACAAATGATCATTAGCAAGCAGCTAAGATGACATTATGAAGAGCATGAGTTACTCTTTCATAGAAAAATAGATGCAGCTAAATTGGCTGGAAAAACAGAAGTTATGAATTTTTGAAATGGGGAAAGAAATTTCGGTTCAACCTAATATATTGGGTTCTATCACTGAGATGCATGACAAATGTTGTAAGTTGTTCATCCCCTGTCTCTCACCATGAATTCGTGGAATTAAACGAGCGTTTCAAAGCCTATATCTGAATCAACGTTTGAAATTAAAGGTAAGCTGTAGTAGGCAGGACTTCCTGATTATACTAGACAGAACGTACATAAGGCCTTATGAAGAAATATGTACATAGCATCTTGCTTTTATTGTTGATTTTTTTTGGAGTGGACTTCCGAAAACAAACTAAAGAAAGGCCTTAATTGTTACAAATCATTTTTTTGGCATTTCGAATAATATTGAGTCTCTGTGGATAGGCGTTGGGAAGAGCGTCAAGATAATGACTTGTAGTGATGAACAACATCTACTTGGAATTGCTCTGCTACAAAAATCAGAGTGAGCAATGACCCGTTAATTATTCTGAAACTAGGAGACATTTGCATAGTAGGGTAGTTCCAAAAGGAAAACTTATAAAACATAAGTTTACCCCGGCAACCTATAATGACCAAGCGAAGCTCCGGAGCAGAGGTGACTAGTTTCAATACATGAAGGCAATCTTATGCTTCATTCACTTGTAAACAAGGACAATTTATAATAATCCGATGCCTCTCAACAAGAAATGTAGGGAATTTGGTAATTTGATAACGGTGATTGAAAGATGCTCTAAGTCGCAAAAAATTTATTGCATAATTCGAAGATACATAAATATTAATTTTCTGAGATTTAAAGCTATTTGTTCAAACATCAAGGTTTTCTTCCCCGTACTTTTTGTTCAAGAACTCAAAAACGTCTTCTAGTGAACCCTGTAGTAAAGAAAAGTCACTGAGAGAGAGTGAGGTTGCCATCGTTTGTGCTTTTTCGTAGAGTTCCGAAAGCTTGTCCCCTTCTCTTCGTGGAATCTGCAAGAATACAGATTTTAGTCTTTTTAAACAAGATAAGGCTTGCACAGGTGTGCAACAAGCTCAAACTTCTTTATCTTCAAAACTTCAAAGTTCTAATCGACCAATGATGATAAAGTGAGCTCATTAGCTCGAAAAGCATTGCTGTGAAAAGTTTGAAACATTCTTTTTCTGGACTTGAAATGTATGGAATTTAAAAAGTGTAAAAACTTATTATCAGTCTGCGCATACCGTTGCCCTTCAGTACAACGATAATTTGTGTCATGCCCATAAAAGCGTCTTTTTTTTGCTAACGAGCAACTTAAACTGCAACACAGTAGTCGCAAGTTAAAGATGTTATGGTTGCCTGATTCGGATAGGATTTGGATCGAGCCCAAATTGATCGCATCAGGATCAAGCAGCGCTGATGCAGAAGTCTCTGCGACAAACGCGGAAGCGATTGCGTGGGGCATCCTTTGGTCCACTACGAGTGACGGAAGGGCGCTTTGATCGCTAATTAAGCCTTGGGATGATTATAAAGCATGCTCACGAGAGAGGTAAAGGTTTGGTTAGTGATCGAAGCCTCGCTTACCATCCGCCACCTAAGTCAACAAATGGTAAGCAGTGTATGAGGCAGGATCACGATCGCGTCCTGAGGCTGTAGAAATCAATCTTTCTAGATAAGCGTGCATCTAACTTAGTTTGGCCTTTTGAAAGAAGTTTGGAAATCAGCCTGAAAACGCTGGTTTACTCATACGTTATTAACTGCAAAGTTTTGCTTTGGAGCGAGATATGAGCTCAGGGAGCTCAATACGAACGGTCTGATCCTCAAATATCAAATAAGTCAAATCAAAACCCCCCAAAAAATTCTTGCAACAAATGTAAAGTCTCAGTCGTTGTTTATTGAGTAAAGTGTGAGATTTGCCAATATATCCGAACACTTAATCTGATCAGTTAGACGCGCTATTTCGAATTTTCACATGATCCGAAAGCCAGGAGAGATCGGAGAAGTCAGCATTGCTGACATAAGAGTCTCAATTACATATCAAGCGATTTCATAGTCTCGCAATTCTGAGACAGCTGCTACTACGAACCCATTGTTTCGATCATCCGGTCGTGGTAGTCTTTCACCATAATAATCATCAGAGACGAAATGCAAGATGACTGTCGTAACAGTTGCTATGTCACAAGAATCGCGAGGCGATGGCTCGCGTTATGTACGTTTGCCTCTACTGTTGAATAAAGCTTTTGCACGGTTGCTTTTCTGATCGGGTTACGATCTCAAGGGAAATCTTTACATGAACGGGCGATTGATAGTACCGATCCTGATTTAAACCCGGCCCAAAAGAGAATGCATTCGGATTTTTGGCAACTATGACGCCATTACAACGCTGTAAATTCTGGAAGACTTGTGCTCGCAACTGCATTTTGTAGAAGCTGGAAAATTATATTATTTTGTACACTAACCTTGAATTTGAGGTTCAATGTATCCTCTTGTTTTGTGACCAGCTCGCTTGATGGGAATGTAGATAGAACCGCGTTTATTACCTGAACTCCTATTATCAACTATGCATTTGATTTAATATATACCTTTTTTCTGTCTTCAAGTGATTTTAAAATTGTGAGAAGGAAGTAGTTGTTGGCATACCTGAAGATCGCGAAACAAAATGATAATTTATAATCGACCACAAATACATGAAAATCATCTGTTGCTGACTTTGATTTGAGCGTCTGACTTGCTCCTATCGCCACAAACCTCCCCTTAACGAGTACACCTAAGCGCGAACAAAGAGCCTCACATTCCTCCATCGAGTGTGAAGAGAGCACTAAGGCTCTGCCTTTTGAACGCATCTGTTTTAGCAGCTTCCAAATATGACGTCGTGTCTAAAATTGACTAAGATTAACTGAAAGAGCTCATGATTTTGTTTAAAAAAAGGGAGAACCTTTGGATCAATTCCTGCTGTCGGTTCGTCAAGTATCACAAGTTTCGATGGATTCAGCAGCGCGATTCCTATGTTAACTCTTCTCCTTTGCCCACCGCTAAAGTAGGAGTAGCAAAGACAAAGGGACTTAATTAGACGCTAATTATGAACCAAACAGATTTGAACTTTTAACAGAAACTGATCCCAAAACTGCCCAACTTTTCTACGGAACGCTTCTTGGAAAAGGTTGTGACAAAGCAACAGAGACAAAAAATGCAAAACTTTTTGAAGTAGGTAAACATGTGATCCTTTGAGAAGTAAATGAACGCACTCGCGCTGCTGCGTGGTATCATGATGAAAATAAATAGTAACAAGTACAAAGGTAGTACTGACTTTACTCAGTGTTATATGGGGAATGAAGCGTAATGGTATGAGGCGCCCTTAAAATCAGTGCGTACAGAAGTTCAATCGCTGCTTTTGAGCAGACCAAACCCCTATTGGACGATAAATTAACAACAGAGTAAACAAGGAATGTTGAATACAGAAATGTACAGTTCAACGGGTGGTACCTCCACAACCATAAACTGATCCGCGTGCTGCATCAGAAAAGCGGTTGAAAACGTCAGCTTCTTCATCTACAATTCATCTATACAAGAATGACACTGTATCAAAATAGCTTTCGGTCATCAAGTCTAGACTGGGACGTAAGGGAGCTCATGCTATTTTTTTCTAAATTTGAGCATGTTGTTGTATGTGTGAGTAATATTTCATGAAAACCCAGTTCTTGGTGATATTATTTAAACCAACGTTTTTGTTTCTTCTATGTGGATTAAATCATAGGCAGTTTGATCTATACCACAATGCTTTAGAATGGCAGGAGGCAAAAGTTTCAATCTTCGAAAAACCAACTTTGGATTCAGACTACAGCAAGTTCGCACATTGGAAGTAAAAGGACGGTCATCGGATGTTCGTAGACCTATGACTTCTATGTGCGATCATACCACATAGAGCTGAGAAACAGTAGAAGATCACTACCGATAATGACATTCATTTTGGATCTTTCGCGCTAAGATCCGCACCTTACAAAAAAATGGTTAGAAGTTAAGATGACCAATCTAGACTGGCTGATGCAAATCTGTCTAAATGGAAGAGGTCTTTGCAGACGAAGTTAGAAGCGCTTTTATTGCAAGAGCATCGCACATAGAAATTGCGAGACTGGGAACATTGTCGCCTTTTTAGCTCATTTTAGGCGCGAGCTGCATAGGTAACCTTATCTGCCAGTGGCCGTCCCAGGATTTCCCAAGATCTTTTGCGATGTTTCCCAGAATTTTTGCGAGTCCAAAAAAACCTTTTTAAAATTAATATGAGTTTATAAATTTTTTTCAAAAATTGGGATTATTTACAAATGTAAATAACTCGCTTGTACATTTAATTAACCCATGTAAGTAACTTTCATACATTTTGTGGCCCATGGGGGCCTGTCTCGGCCCGCCACTGCTATGTATTTTAGTTTATGGCCCTGTCGAGAAATAATGATTTGGTATGGAAGTGAGGAGAGCTAAATTCGTTAATTCGAAAAAAGGCCTATGAAAAGCTGAAAAATTACGGTTATAGTTCTAAGGGCTTGTACTATACAGGGTGTCCCAAAAAAATGTTAACACCGTTTGATCGTTAATAACTCCCTTGCTTTCAAGTCTTTCGCTGAGCTTTAGGTACCGTTTTGTAGAGCGAGGATAAACTTAGATTTGCAGTGTCGAGCGAATCATCTAACTCTCCTCGTTACTGTAGAATTACGGTAGGAAATTTGACAAGGATTTTAGGCCATTGAAGCCGATTTTCTGTTCGAAACAGAGCCAAACAGGCTAAGATCTCTTTTACTATGGTAATGAAAGCCGCTGATTTTGGATATGAAATTTTCACTTCATTATGATACTTCTTTTCAAAGTTATTCTAGGTAAAGTATAATAACTGACTTCCCAGCATGTGTCAAAAATGTGATTACACCGTCAAAAAAGCTGAAAACACTCGTAAAAAGTTGTGTAGTAAAATCAGGGTGCAAAAAAACCCTAGTACGCGATTTTTCAGATTTTTTGAATAAAATTTTGTCAGAGGGCTTATCTCACGACGGTTCCACATGCTGGAATTTTCTACTGTAATTCTACAGTAACGAGGAGCGTTGGATGATTCACTCGATACTGTAAATCTAAGTTTATCCTCGCTCTACAAAATGGTACCTAAAGCTCAGCGAAAGACTTGAAAGCAAGGGAGTTATTAACGATCAAACAGTGTTAACATTTTTTTGGGACACCCTGTACAATTAAAAGAGTGGGAACGGCGTAGCTTCGTTTTTGTACAAGCATAAAAATCCTTGCTTTAGAGCAGAGTTAGTCTAGTGGTTAGTACTCTACGTAACGTTGGCGTGCTGAAGGTCACGTGTTCGATTCCGTCTTGAGCCTAATTTCTGCGACAAAATTCTGCTCACAATTCTAGCGTCAGGCTGCCCCTTCAAAAAAGGACATGCGACAAGGCGGCTGAGAAACACTTCGTCGCATCTACAATGCAGATATGTCTCATAAAGCATTTCGAGTAAAGGCTAGGGCGTCCCCCGGAGGCGACGCGCATTTGATACCGTCCCAGCAAGGTGAACGGGGACGGCTTGAGCGCTAGTTCACCAGAGGCAACGATCCAAGGCAACTCAGACTCTCCGTCTAGCTACCATCAATATGGGTGCACTCTGCATACAGGAAACGAAGTGGAGCGGGTCAAAATCACGCGACATCGGAGATGGATATAAGCTCCCCTACTACGGTGCTATCTGCACCAGAAACGGGGTTGAGATAGCTGTATCGGAGACAAGGAACAATATAGTTGATGTTGAGCGCCTAAGCGATCGTCTGATGACCATAAAGGTAGACACCGGAAACAATTTCCTACGAGTAGTCACTGCCTATGCGCTACAAGTCGGATGTAAGGATGATGAAAAGGACACGTTCTGGCAGGAGCTGGATGACCGCATCAGTTCAATTCCGCTGGAAGAGACACTCCTGCTAAGGGCTGACCTCAACGGACGTGTGGAAGGCGAGGAGAAACCGGAAAATGTTACGGAGGCCGCGGATACGGAACACGCAATGAAGAAAGTGAGCGTATTCTGGAATTTGCCTCAGCCCATGATCTGGTCCTGGCGAATACATACTACCTCAAGAAGAATGATCACCTCATTACTACGCGAGTGGCGACCGACGAACGCAGATAGACTTCTGGGCTATCCGGCAGTGTGGCCTTAAAAATGTAGAGAACTGCAAAGTCATTCTCGGTGAGAGCTGCATATCTCAACACAGACCACTGCCTCGATATCAAAATTCCAATGGATGGGCACACCAGAAATGATGTCCACGAAAGTCCCCGCGAAATGGGCTTTTCGTGCGAATAAAATGGACTTAGTCCATGCGGTGCGATAAGATATCGCATTCGCGAATCCATTCATTCCATACAAAACTTCTTCAGCAAACCTTTCTCCAACTTGTCTCAACCTGTTTACTCACACTTGCAAACTCATTTCCACTAGGTGGTCGGTACTGATCAGGCTTCCTAATTTACAATGTCAGTCACATAGATATTTTATTCTTTCACGCTTCGTAACACCACACAAAATATCATTTTATCGATGGCTATGCTCTAAATTACCTCTAAGAAAAAATTCATATAATATCCAAGCCTTTGCTTCTCGAGACTTCTACGGATCTACATGAAATCATATTCGTATGTAGAGCTCTCTGTAGAAAGCAAACTTTGGCTAGACCTGCACTGCAATCTGTGAATAAAAATGCTTATCTTGTAGAAACCTTGTACTACTTACTACACTACGACCCAAAAAGTTTTTTAAGCCATAAAAACTACGAATCTGCAAAAGATGACTTCGCAAAATTTCTACTTTAGCTCTTCTTTGTCTCTCAGCACTAATGTTTATATCTTTAAATAGTTGAATGTGTGGACTATTGCTAGTAGGAAATTTTTCGCAAAAATTTTCTTGCTAGCTAAAGCCATTTCAGTAATTCTTGCGACCAAACCCAAAATCGCGTTTGAAATGCCCTATTCAAGGTTCCGTTTTGCGAGATTAGTCAAAGAATAGAATAATATTGATACGCAAATTTATTTTCAAATTCAATTCTTAGTTTTGGGTGATGATTTGAAGAGTTAACAAACTTATTTGATTTACAAAGGAATTTTCGCATCGACCTGATATTTGGAAGCATTTGAGTTTGTCAGCGAAGATTTTGGTGAATTTAACCTTCCTCCATAATTTTTATAGCTTTGTATAAGTTTAGAAAGAAACACTTATTTCAGACTTCATAAAAGACATGAAACTTTTTCCACTCACTTGCTATCTTAAAATGTTCTAAGGAACACATTCTCAAAAAATCGCCATCAAAAATATGCAAAAAGGTCAAAAATGGGCTTAGTCCCAGCTCACCTTGCTGCTGGGCGTAAAATGGGCTTTCAAGCCCATTTAAAATGGAAATAAATCCCATTTTGCCCCATTTTGAATGGAGTTTTCGCATGATTCTTTCGCAAGCGAGAGCTCAAGTAGGGTTGAATCATTTTCATCACACCGCTTTGCCTCGTGATTGCAATGAGATAAAAATTTTTGGATAACGCTAGCGCAAGCAGATTCCGACCAATTTCTACCGCGAACGAATAAAATAAGGAATGGAAGTCCATTTTCCTCCATTATGGACTTTCGTGGATATCATTCCAGGAGAGCCACAGAGACCAGGACACGCATCAAATGGTGGAGATTGAATACAAGCAACGCAGCGAAACAAGCACTACTAACGACTCTACCAAGCCTGCAAGAGAACCTAGAGCAATCCTGGGCAAGCTAGAAAGATCACCTATACCTGATCCTGAACAGTACAAAGCCAGGAAAAGAAGGATCAATTGAGAAAAGTGGTGGTGGAATGACGAAGTCAAAGAGCTACAAAGGAGAAGAGGGATGCTTACAAGCGTGGCATAAGACGAAATTGGGGGACGATCGCTAGACATACCAACAAGCCAAACGTGCTGCGAAGGCTTCCGTAAAGAAGGCAAAACAGATGTACTTGAAAGAGCTCTCTCGCGAGGGAGAACGCGAGATATACCGGATAGCGAGAAGAAGAGCGGAGTCCACGAAAGATAATTGAACACTTCCTCCATATCAAAAACAAACTTGGTAGGACGCTAAGAAAACCAGAGGACATTACCGAACGATGGAGAACCTACTTCGAAGAAATAACCATCACAGGCCGCATCATAAACTCCATCCCAGAAGCCAGCCCCATAGAGGGACCAGTACCAGCAGTCTCGGAAGAGGAAGTATGGCTGGCCTTAAGAAGAACAAAGAATGGCTAAGCGACTGGTCAAGACGACATACCAAGCGGGTTCTGGAAAATATGTGGACAGTCCGGAGCCACATGGCTGACAAGTCTCCTCAATCAAATCATAAGGAGCAAGAGTATGCCTCGCGACTGTACACCAGCACGACCATCCCGATATGGAAGAACAAAGGAAACATAGCAGACTGCGCATCCTACCGACCAATCCGATTGATGAGCCATACTCTAAAAATATTCGATAGAGTAATCGAAACACGCCTGCGAGATATCATAGGGTTGTCACCGAATCAGTGCGGATTCGTGAAAGGAGTAGGTACAATTGACGCAATCCACTCCGCTCGGATAGTGATAGAGAAATACAGAGAGAAGCAAAAAGAATTGCATGCAACCTTCCTGGACCTAGAGAAAGCCTTCGATAAGGTGCCCCATGAAGTCATATGGTGGGCCTTACGGAAACACAAGGTGCCAGAGGAGTACATTCAGTGATAAAGTTGATCTACCACAACGCGTCAAGCCACGTGCAAACAGCTGCAGGGCAATCGAAAGAATTCGATATCAACCTTGGTGTACACCAAGGTTCAGTTCTCTCTCCCTTGCTCTTCATCATGGTAATGAACGCCGTGATGGAACCGCTCAGACGTGAACCCCCTTGGACACTTCCCTACGCAGATGATGTGGTCTTGATAGCAAGTACCAGAAAGGAGCTACAAGACGAGGTGCAAAAGTGGAAAAACAGGGTAGAGTTGTATGGCCTGAAGCTCAACACCAGGAAGACAGAATATATGGAAGTGGGGAAACAAAGTCCAGGTACCATAAGCATCGATGGTGAAGAGCCAACGGAGGCAACGCATACAGATACCTAGGCAGTCACATCTCAGCGGGGGGGGGGGGGGGCTTACAAGGGGAGGTCGAAGGCAGGATGAACACAGCGTGGATGAAATGGAGAGCCTTAACAGGAGTTCTGTGCTACAGACGAATGCCAGTGCAACTCAAGTCTCAACTGTACCGGACCGTTATCCGCCCAGCAGCACTGTATGGCAGTGAGTGCTGGCCGTGTACGCGAAACGAGTAGCGCAAGCTCAGTGTCATGAGAACAAGGATGCTACGATGGACCTTAGGGATTACACTAAAGGATCACATCTGCAATGACACTATACGAGCGCGAATCAAAGTAGCTCCAGTTGCCCAGAATGCAGGAAAAGAGGTTACGATGGTATGGGCATGTGCGCAGAAGGGATGAAAGCCACATCACCAAGTTGACCTTGGCTGTGGAGGCACCAGGCAAAAGGCCCAGGGGTAGACCCTAGATGAGGTGGATGGACAGAATCAAGGCCGACCTGCGAGAACTGGGTATAAACGAAGACCTTGACTTAGGATGACATAGAGACATCTGACAAGGAAAGCAGACCCTGCTCAAGCGAGACACATGCGAGGATAAAAAAAATAAAAAAACCTTGATTTCTCGATTCTAAGATGCGGAAAAATACAGGAACGGTACATATTAGTGTCTGATGAGGTGCGCAATTTGTGTGAGGAGGTTGGGGATCCTAGGATTTTTTTTGAGCAAAGATACATATAGAGCGAGCTTTCCCCTTTTGCCTTCAATACGACTTAGATTCTGGATGCAAACTTACGATGAGACCAGCTGATGCGAAATTTTGGACACCTTTTTATAAAGCTTGCTCTGCTTTATCGAAAGGTGCCCGGGAGCCCTATCATAACTTATAATAACGGGCTAAGCGTTGCTTACGTTAGTCTGTGTTGTGTTTGTGAATCTCTGCTTGTCACGAATTCGTACAGTGAGTTCCAGCAAAGGTCCTGAGCTGGAATTTTGGTAGTAGCACCCTATCTGCATGTAGATAAAGAGTGCGAAAGCACAAGCCGATCCGATAAGCGAAACCTGTGAAAACTGTGCGCCAAACGGATCCACGCAACTCTCGGTGCGTTTTATAAAGTGCCAAGCTTTACAACCTAATAGCTTGTTTGAACTGACTTTCGACTTCTGACCAATCCCCTGTTGACGCTTTTCCAGCGGTGGTCTTAGTCTCATATGTCAAAATAATACACTTTACTTCAAAGTCATTTCTTCAATGCGATGCACCTGTATGCCGTCCGGCGTTTCCTCGTTTTTTATATAGTTCTTTTACCCCTAGGCTTAGCATTCCACCTGTATCTTCCATGTGCAATTACGAATTCTTAATCTAATCCAATAACTGTTTCTTTAAGCTATCGTTTGTTAATTTAATCGCCCCTTGCAGTTGAGTGGAGCATGCAGATCTAATTTCTTGCACTGACTTTATCCAACTTGGGATCCGCAGATTTTGTTATTAAAAAAATCTAACTAAAAACGTTTATAAAGGCATACAGAGAGGGCAGAGCGCTAGCCACGCTCTATGGCAAACCTTCGCATCTAGAAGGAGTACCCCCTCCCTCTTACTCAGACAACATTTGAATTTCAAACTTTCTCAAATAGAGTCAGTACTTGCATCGTTCTTAAGTCGAGGATACATTAGTACATGTGTTTCTAAAAAAGCCTATTGCTCGCTACCGTTGCGAATTTGATATTCAAAGAAATAATATGAAGTGACTCTATCTTGATCCTACTTTCAAGGGTCGTGTGGAGCAGATGATCAAGGAATTTGGATAAACGCGAAAGCACCTCTTTCACAGACTATCTTGGAATTTTCAGAGATAGTTATGATCCGTAAATTTTCAACTCGTTAATCATATGATACATTTTAAAGGTTGACATGGAACGCAAATCTCTTCATTAGTTGTGCTAGAGGACACATGGATCATATAGAGAAATTTTTCAAAAAGATCGTGAGCGAGCTTTTCAACGGTACCTTCGTATTCAACCAAAACTTACGGAAGTACATGAAGTCGGCATGGCCGTTTGAGATGGGATGAGTGGTGGATACGTCACTTGAAACGCTATTTCCTTAACGCGACTTCAGAACTGAGACCGAGTTTGAAAGGGTTACGGGCATTTCCGAATGTGATCTGTGAATAGCATTGCTACATTGTCAACGGTCGTGCAAGCTCAGTAAATTGACAAATGTGGTAGCTTAGTGCCAGAGCATGGGGGTTCAGATCGACAGCTCGGCAACATCATTGCGTTTTATATACACATTGACTCTACTAGGACGCTATGTTTATGTTTGTTTGTGTCGCTTGAGGATCTGCTGACGAAAAAGGTACAAGAAGTCGCAGTAACCGGTTTGAGATGAGGTGCTGCAACGCGTCACTTGGAAGGCTAGTTCCAATAACCAGCTTCGATAGCTGCCCTCCACAGCAATTACAAAAAAAGGACAAAGTCCTGTGGTCGTGTGATCTACACAATTTTTGGAAATTATATATAACACGCAAAAATACTAGAAAGTCCAATCTGACCCTCGATACTCTGACACGACCTCTGATGACACGACCTCTGACGCAACAGCTATCATATTTGCTAGTTCGCTAAGCTTGCACAGTTGTTGGCAAAGTGGCAGCTGCTATTTACAGGGTAGTTAGTGGCAGCTGCTATTTACAGGGTAGTTCCCCCCCCCCTTTCAAACTTCTCAGCTATAGATAGCGTTTAAGGTGACGTGTCCATCATCCTTTTCATCTCACACGTCGACTTCTTGCACTTCCAAAACAATGTTTGAATGCGAAGATCCCTGTTAAAAGTCCATAATCTTTTTGAAATGGTGTCATACAGTTTATCGGTCCCTGATACATCTAGTTATAAGATTTGTGTCACATGTCAGCCCGAAACCTTTAATTAATGTTACTGTTACCAAAATTAGCTGTGTCGATAAACTTAGAACATAAGCCATGGTTTCTCAAAAACATCGTAAGCCAGCGACAGACAGAATCCCTCTCGCACTTATCCATATTCTTTGAACAGCTGCTCCACACGAACTCTGGAAGTGGGGGGGGGGGGTATGATAAAGTCATTTTATACAACTTCTTTGTATACTAAATTCGCAACATAACGAGCTACAACCCTCTTGACAAGTGTTAGATTACCCCATATTATCTGTAGTATCTTTGATTCGTGCGAAGTGCAAATACCGGCTTTATTCAAGCAAATTTGAGATGTAGCATCTTCATGTGGTCTGAAAGATACTTTTCCCAGATACGAGGACATGCTCTGAGCCAAGCCCCTAGCGCCTGTCCTCTCGATATGTTCCATAGGTGGAACTGAAAAGGCTGTTTGCGCCGCTGATGTACTGACGTTTCATTAAACAATCGCTGCATAATAACGTCCGCTCAGGTTATAATAAATGAATGTACATTTTCAAGTCGTAGTGCCAACTCAGCTCTAATGTGTCCGGATAACGTTCGTTTGTAGAGCAATGTTAAGATCCCTTGTGAAGCAATAATAAGTTTTCTTTTTGCATCCGTTTACCTAGATAGGAAATGCTTTACCAAAGTAAGCCGCAAAATGACGTTGTCTCAGTTGACATCTTAAACAATATTGTATAAGATAGTAGAGAATGATGCTATTGAAGTGTACAGTACGCCTACTCATGTGCAATCTCCTATTGCCGCTAAAGAAGCAGTGATAGGAAATTTATGCGCTGTCATTACTGCTATATTAGAGAAACGGGTGAAGTTCTAGGCTTAAGTCTAAAAAAGCATGTGCCTCGCGAATTATGGGAAATTTCACGGCACCTTCGGAACAACCTGAAGTTGAAAGACATTGTGGAAATGATTTTTAAAAATGTGCATTTCTATACATAAAAGTAAGATTTATATTAAAAGAGCGCTTGAGGCAGTCCAACTTATTTAAGACCGTCAAGATGAATGCCCAAAATATATGCTGTTTTCCAGTAGTAATATTCTATCGTCCTTGGTTTTACGAGATGTGTCTAAACATAAAAATCCTATGTCAGTGGATGTCACCCAGTTGCTCTATCGATTTTCTACGTGCGGACTTACATGGTGAATGAAAGGTTGATTCGTTTCATTTGGTTCTTATGCTGGCTGCTACTCCCAAGGTCTAGACTGGCAACATGAGAGGCAGTTCTTGACGCTAGGATTGGTCAAAATGCCTATGATCTATGTCAAGACAAGTTTGACGTCAGATCTATCAAATACCCACAAAAACCTGTTGGCCCATTTACATTACTGGAACCTAAGACATGGTACCCAAATGGCAAAACGAAAAAATACCCAAATGGCAAAACGAAAGAATACTTCGTATTTTTCGAGCTATAATGTTAGCTTGGATCACCGTGGCAGAAATGGGTGCGATTCGACCATACAAAGTAAAAGCAGTTCTAAATCAAAGTCAGAATAGCATTTTTTTAGTTGCACATTTCGCAATCAGTGAATTATAAACATGAATTCAATTCCTGTTCACATTTAGCAACAATCTAAACAAGGAAAGTATGTAAGTCGCAGTGGAGTTTCCCTATGAGTTGTATATTAGTCGGTTTTTGAGCGCTGTCAAAACAACCTTCCATATCTGCTTATCGGTCTACTGGAGGAAGTTACAGGCATTTGTTTGACCTCAAATGACACCCATTTTGGCTGCTTATTGCAGGACGAACGGGACAGAGTAGGTTAAAAACTAACTCCATTAATTTTATATGTACGTGAATATAAAGACATAGGCATGTAACTTCGGAGCAAAACTATTTTTTTTACGAATCTCACTTAGAGTGCCTAACATGCAAATTGGAAGCGAACAAATGCCTCTAATTTTGTGCGGACAACCGATAAGCAGATATGGAAAGTAGTTTTGAAATCAGCGTTCAAACACTTTTCGAATAATACACATCTCATAGGGAAAGGCTACTACGAGTCATATACCTTCCCTTGTAAGTACTACTTGACGCAATACTTGACTTGGTAATTATGAATATAGGTGTGATAGCGCTGCACAGTACCTGCAGTTTGAGAACGCTTTCTTGGCGTGTTTTTCCAAGTCGAGGAAGCGAAGCATTTGCTCAACAATTGATGATGGTTCTTTGTAACCTAGAGGAATCAAAATCATTGCTCTGTTAGTTTTTGAATTTATAATTTACCTATTATTCCTGCAATAATCACCATGTTTTGCTTGCAAGAAAGGTGCGGGAGCGCAGCATCGAATTGAGGGCAGTAACCGATTCCCTGCAAACATAGCTTATATTTTGGAGTAGGGTTTTCCGTTATGGTGCTTCCTCCGTAGTGATTAACGAGTGCGTCTGGGCGTTGTGAGACCTATCCTTACGATTTAGCGCGAAGTTAATTTTTGCAGAACTTAGCACGGGGCACCCACAATGTTTAGAATAGTTCTCAGTACACACGCAGGAAAAAGTACGGCACATCATATTGGGTGTCAAAATGAAAAAACATAAGAAAAATAAGGCAGAACGTAAAGAATACTAAAACATCATAAACATAGATAACGATGTTCGTATGCACTGAATGTGGCGGCACGCCATCTCCGTCGCACATCAGCGCACGCTTATAGCAAAATTGCCGCAAATCAATTTAAGGCTGTAGCTAGAAAGAGGGCGAGTATAAGCTGCCGGAACACTAATTCATAGGAGGATGAATGTGAAAAAAATTATGTAAAGTTCCATCTGATGAAAGAGAACAATTACAACTTTGTGTTTTTTTAGGCCAGCTAACTTTGAAAAAACGTGACATGTCTTTAGTCGTCTTTACTTGAAGCACATCTACAGAGATGAAGATGTAGAGGAGTGGGATAGAAGGCCTAGAGTTGTTAATATATGGCTCATGTGACAACTGGAAAAAATTTTAAATTTGGGCGGGGGGGGGGGAAGAGCGGGAGAAAACGCAAGAAGCAAATTTATTGGAATAATGGGTGTACAGTTACCACTCTTTGCTAAGAAATTTCTTTATCATAACAATAACAATGGTAATGATTATAGATAACGAGCTGGCAAACCCGGCTCCGCCCGGTTCTGTCAATAACGTATTCGAATCAGCACGTTCACTTACTCCCTCCCCACCTTGTACACCCTGTACACCCTGCACACCCCGCACCCCCTCCCCACCTTGCACACCCTGTACACCCTGCACACCCCGCACACTCTGCCCATCCTGCACACCTTGCACATTGTAATAATTATATAATGTGCAGGGTTGTAAATTGGTGTGGTTACGTGACTACGGGGAATGTGCACAAACATACAAATTTTCTGCTTTATATATATACAGAGATGTTTACAATTTTAATATCATAACTTGAAAACTCCGTTTCGTTATCATCCTTAGACGGAGTGTTGTGTTGTTTCTATGTCATTGGAACTCTTCAGTAAGGAGGGATGGTTATAGTTAAAATAACTCATCTTTCTATATAAAATTGGTATTGAGTTGATATTTCAAACATTAGTTATCAAACAACTGTTTGATAACTTTTGTTTCAACTGGGTTAATCCCAAATGCTTAATAAAAGGGAACTTTTATTAATATTTAGACGTTTTTAAGAATTTAGTGGCTTTTTTAGGTCCTTTTCATCGTCTAAACATATTTTCTTGAACTCCTTGTTTGTCTTCGTCCATTGTGCTTTCCACGTTGGACTCCGTTCTTTTTGGATCCATTTGTCTTGATGTAGGAGACCTCCATCGCGATTTTAGTTGATAAATGAATCTTTCCAAACGTGTCAAACTTGTTATTGAATGCATCATTCATAATCATTTTCGACGGGTTATAATTTATTTCGAATGTTTGGAATGAATGGTGGAGAAAAGTGTGTGCTTGGCCTATCAGCATCATTACAACGAAACGTACATGAGGCATCCACCAGCACATGGTCCTTTGGGCCCACATAAGCCGTAGAAATCATAAGTCAATTTGAAATATCAGATCTTGTCGATGTTGGTGGAACGGTAGAGATGTTGTGTGCTGAAGCTTTTTTTATCTTGTATGAATCCGGACATTGTTTCAGAAGAGAATTCCATTTACTGTCCGGTTATTTGTCTAGGTTTTCAGAAAGCAATGACGGTTTATTTCACCCAATCCTTGATCCACTAGCTCCCACCGTGCTACCGCAAGCTTCAATCTCCGTTGAGTTCATTTCAGTGGAAACCTGCGGAACAGTAACGTCCAAAGTGTCGTTCAGAATAATTTTGAGAAGTTACGGTTGGTTAGCCCTTTGTCTTTTGCGCGGACTAAGCCTACAGTAAGCCGTTGAAGAGGCGCTAGCGAGTACTTGAAGATCATACCTCGAGGTCTCTCTTAGAACACTCCCTATGACGTAAACTTGACACAGCTGGAAACCCAAGTGGGTGATCTTCTCCCATTGTTTCTGCCTTCTGTAGGAATTCCATCGTCACATTATCAAATTTCTTTCATAAAGATAGTATAAGTATTCTGCCTCAAAGCGGCTATGGAAGATAGGCCAAGAGGACCTAGACCCACTTTCTTTTTTGTCTGGAAATATTTTCTCGGTTTTTGTAGAAACGGTATGATGAAGTTGCCCTTTGCACGTTTCAAGCACAAAAGCCGGGAGATCCGGGCACCAGCCCGAAGAATGCCCTTAGCGTAGAGAGGTTCAACCTCCTCACGTGCCCGTGCACACTCTCCGTGTCCGGCAACTGCCCCGGGTGGGGACCCTACAAGTAAAGTTGGGTTCAACTTCTTTAGTATGATTCAATTCTGGAAATCATTTTGTCAGTAATTTTCTATAGATTTTTGAAGCTTTTATCACAAAAATGATATCCGGTCTGCCGGTGTGCCACCTGTGCCGAGTCCTGTCCGAAAAGTGTTTTTGACACACACTTAAGACACCCAGCTCGCATATACAATAGCTGGCATCCCCGATTTTATAGGAGATGGGTACAGCAAACGGTACACTCGCTCAATTAATATATTTACACTTAAGAGCTGCTGCATGACGAAGGAGCAAATACCTTTGGGCGCAAACGCGGTTATTAGCCGCAGGGCGCTCACAACGGTGAGGATACGCGCGCGCCGCGTTCGTGCCCGCTCAACTAGTACTGCTATTGCGACTTCGTAATGCAGTAGCCTTTACATTTCTGCTAACTCCGCGTCCCCTCTATTTGCCTCACTGTTTCCTCCTCTCTGCATCGCATACAACCTGCGACAGTCTTTGTAAGAATAGACTGTCTCATTGACAGACTCACGTGGAACAAAAATAACGAAGAAAGAATGGAATAGCACAAAGATTTATCTTTCCGGGTACATGGAGCTGCGCTAATTCTCCAACCAGCTTCAAAATCGAGTCTTTTTCCATCAAAAGCGAAAGCGTAGTAAGGGTATGAGACCGAAGGTTGAAATCTGAGAGAAAAAATATTTGAAAAGGTCAAAAATGTTTAACTCCCGCCGCTCACAGGCGCATGTGGGCGGCTGCAGCGCATGCAGCATAGTTCCGGCACAGTTCCACCACAATGCGAAAACTGCGCTGAAAGTGCGAAACTTCAGGGTCAGTATGAACCCAACCTAAGCGCGCACAAGCTGTTCATAAAGATTACTATGTATTTTAAGTAGGTTTGGTCAATTTATAACCGTGACTTTACGAGCTATAGCAGGATGTGACCATCACGCTTACTATGTTGTAGCTTTTCAACTACCCATTTTGAATCCAGAAAACATGAAGAGGCGATATTTACCGCATGTTTTACTGCTGCTCACAAAGGTCTATAGACATTTGGGTAGTCTTAGGTGCAGGTACCACTTTACGTGAGCACGCCATTAACTTCATCACCCACATGAAGGAAGAATTCAACAGAAAACAGAGGGCAGTGGAGAACATTTGAAGTCCGAAAAGGCTATCTGGAAGACCCGAGACACCCGACTGCAACTGCAACAACGACTCTTTATTGCAACGTTCCCAAATTCGTGATACGCAGCCAAAACTTGTATACGTAAGTCGCATGAGCTTGACGAATTTTACAAAGAACTTGAAGGAAAGTGTTGATGTGTTAATGTTCAAACAAGTCAGCATGGGATCCAAGCTTTCAATCCAAGGCAAAGGAACGTTTACAGTTCAGCTAATGCGTTTGACAAAATGAATATAGAGATTTTTACGAAACAAGAATAAATGGACTAAATATACATTAGATGAATTTTGGAAGCCTTTGTCGGAAATGGCTGCACAGATGCTGTAAGAGACCGGATATATTTTGCGCCAGTTTTTACGCAATTTGTCGATATCCGAATGCTTGTAAGTCATTTTGAGTACACTTCAAAGATACAAGATATGAGGCATCCAATGTTTTCAATAAAAAATGAGAGACATTAAGTCATGATGTGTACAATTCCTGTGACTTGATGAGTTTGCTTTGCGATTGAAGTCGAAAATACATTGGCCACATGTAAGTAATTGTGCGCGCGTGAGCTAGCTGCGTTAGCGATTGGCTCTAACTAGACTGTTAACCAGGCAAACGCGTATCGGGACACTCATGGATAACTATCTGCTCACAGTATTATCGAATTTTTGGCGGCCTTGTAAATATATGAAGACGGATCATTCCGCTTTTCTAAGCGACTGAGTAAGTAGAATGTCGAAGACGAAAAGGCTTACCTGAGTTCGATTTACGTACTGCTCTCCTATGTGGACGCTCCCATTGTTTGCGAAACGTGATCCAGTAATAATCGCGAACGCAGAAGTTTTACCAGCTCCACTCGGTCCAATCAGGCCAAAACAATCTTCGTTACGAACACCAAACGTAACACCTTTGAGCGCACAATTCGAACCGTAGTACTTCGTAAGGTTCTGCAAAGTGTTTTTACATACTGAACAAGTTTTCTGGCGTTTATCGAAACCAGGTAATTTGAGGCCATCTATCTCATTTACTGGTGAAAATGTTTTTTCAAGGTTTATAATAGTGTGTTCTAATTGAGACAAAAGTATAATGCGCATCATATCGTCGAGTCTTTTGTAACTTAATATGCGTAATGCACACTTTACATGCTAACTGACGAACTGCAAACTAGAACCTGCTCATTTCCAGCAAATTTCTTGATTCCTCGTTTCTTTTGCTTTGGTTGACTATATGTTAGCTAATAGAACACATTTCCACATTTTGTTAGGCTACAAAATTTTCACTGGGAAGTTACTAGTATAAGTGCCGTCGCTGATAGGGCTTAGCGTGCAATCTCACTTATTAAGTTACAAATGACTCGAGATCAGCTATTTTTCGGTCATGCCTAGCTCGCTTTGAGTGGACGGATAGGATCTGTCTGCAGTCTTTTTTTTTCAATCCTGACGATATGGGCGCTGCAGTTCAGCCCTGTGCTTGAGTATTGCAAGCGGCATTTTCGGTCAATTTTCGGATTGTTCACGGATCGGTCAAAGGGTCATGAAGACATGCGATTTTTACAGGATGACAACTTCTGAAATCAAAGGGTACAAAGCAGAACGAAGGGGAGTTATTGTACAAACCTTCAACGCAGAGCGACCTCCTTGTTAGTTCACAAACTGATCAGTTTACTATTGCTTACACAGTCCCTTGATCACCATGAGGTGCGAAGGAACATTTTCGTAAAAAAATTATATTATTACCATTTCCAATATAGCGCTTTCTAGTAAGAATCATGACGCGCGCTCACTAACTGTAGATCTATATAAGAACCTGGCACAGCTGGCACCAAGTCAAGCTTAAAGCTCGTTGCTGAAAAAAAACCCTTTGAAATCGCAGAAAAGTGCATTGAAGGGATCCCATGCTAGAAGTCGTTCGTCCAAATCACTCAGTCTGTGGTTAAAAGACTTGACTCTCCGAATACGTTTTCCATACAAGCTTGTGCTTCAATCGCATTCGCCTGATCTTGAGGTTAAATTGAGCTTCACCGCCTCCTCTTACATGATTGTGGGGAAGTGGCTGGTTGAAGCATGATAAAAGTTCATTTTCTCAAACGCAATAAGTTAACTGAAGAACTTAGCAATGCCGCAAAAAGTAACCTACCTTCTCCGCCGCGATCGAAAACATTTATGTGTAAGGATTCAGCTCAATCAGTTTACTGGCGAGCGTTTTTTTTTTGAATAACGAACAGATTGACGAGCATCCTTACAAAGTTTGAATTATATCCCTGTATATTTCGATTCAAAGCACAAAATTTGTGTGTGCTGGGTGTGTGTATGTGTATGTATGTGTGTATAGGCTGCTGCATGAGAAGGCGCAATGGTTTTGAGCACGAACGCGGCTTTATTATATAGCCGCAAAGCGCATGAGGTGCGGGATCTACAACGGTGAAGAGCGTTTGCGCCCGCTCAACTATTAGGTTGGTAAGAAAGTTCTCGGGCATTTTCAGAAAAGATCTGCTATTTTTCGAAACATAATGCATACACATCAGATAGGGGTACCGTTCGATAGATCAAAGCAAGCTTTACAAGACGTATGCAAAAGTTCGCACCAGCTTCGACCCACCGTAAGTTTGCACCCAAAACCTGAGTCGTACTAAAATTCAAAAAATCGCGAAAAATTCATATCTTTGTTCAAACAAATCCTACGGATCTCCAACTTGCTCATAAATACTGCGGACCATATCAGACACTCATATGCACAGTTCCTGTAATTTTTCCCCACCTAGAAATTGAAAAACGAAAATTTTGTATTGTATAAAAACGAAGCTGGGCTGTTTCCAACCATGTAATTGAATAGTACAAGCCCTTAGAAGTATAACCATAAATTTTCAGCTTTGTACGGGCTCTAGTTCCCGAAAATTACCGAGTTGAGCGCTCCTCACTCGGGCGTTCCATGCTAGAATCAATATTTTTCGACAACTAGGGCTTACGGAAAGCTGAAAATTTACGATTATACTTTTAAGGGCTTGCACTATTCAATTACATCGGTGGAAACAGCAAAGCTTCGTTTTTACACAAGCATGAAAATTTTCGTTTTCTTGATTTCCAGATGAGGAAGAAGTGCAGGAACGGTGCATATGAGTGTCTGATCCGGTCCGCATTTTTTCTGAGTAAGTTAGAGATCGTAGGATTTGTTTGAACAAAGATATGAATTTTTCGCGATTTTTTGAATTTTAGCACAACTCAGATTTCGGGTGCAAACTTACGGTGGGTCGAAGCTGGTGCGAACTTTTGCATACCATCTTGTAGAGCTTGCTTTGGTCTATCGGATGTACCTCTATCCGATGTGTATGCTTATGTTTCGAGAAATAGCAGATCTTTTCTCAAAAAGTCCGAGAACTTTCTTACCAACTGAATAATAACGCCATTGCGCCTTCGTCATGCAGCAGCTTTTATGTGTTACTACTAGTTTTTTAGGCTACTTTTTTGCAGCGATTTCTGAGTCCTTATATCAATCTGTTGAGTTGTTTCAATACATTATGAAAAAAGCACATTGTGTCTTGTCCAATCATTTTCCAGAGTTATGTAAAACGAGCGGTAAAGCTCAAAGTCAGCAAAGCTATGTCATCGAAGGCTTCACAAGGAGAGCTAATATTTGCTGCGCAAAAGCATGGGCTGACTTTGAAGAAGGAAAAAAGAGGATTAACACAGGGACAGGGAAAATTGAGTATTCTCTAATATCTCACAGATAAGTCCTCCCATCAGAGTTTAGATAGGTTCGCTTTTTTAAACTCAGATAAGGCACTTTAGATATGTCTGCCTATGAATAATTCCGTTTTCTTTTCATTATAATTACTCCGAAATTTTGTCAGATAAGTCCGAACTTATCTGTAGACGGAACTATCTGATGGGGAGACTTATCTGCAGGACTTTTGACTGTGCGAGGGTGCATTTTCATCAAATTTTCTTGTTAAAAACGCGGACTTATCTGTGAGGTTTTAGTTTAAGTGAAATGGAGTAATAAGTTTTATCGTGTCATGCTGACACGGACCGAGAGAAACCGGTTATATCACCTAGTATATACATATAAAGATTTTTACAGCGCTATCGAAGTAGTATCTCTCTATGCCACTAGTTAATCAATGCCAGTGATGAGGTTTGCTTGCATACTGCTCCCCTTATCTTTTTGCGATATATATATGTACAAAAGGAATGTGTTTGAGGTAAAGATAGACGTTCACAGAAGTTTTTGTGTTAGACCGATAAATTTTACATGGACATTAAAAATAAGAGAAATTGGCTCTTGAAGTTGGTTAAAACAATTTATAAAGTCGGCTAAATCGATCTAACTGTCCCCCCCCCCCAACAGCATATGAACTACCTGCACTGTCAGAGTAAATAACGAAGCATTGTTCTGAACATGTTCTCTTTCTTGGATGACGTCTTCACTGTCAGGAATGTTACTTTTCTGCAAGTATATAAAAAACATGAGAGTGTTTGTGTCTTTGACTTCATAAAATTTATCTAACAAGGAAATGGTCAGAAATCGAAGTAGCCAATCCATACAAGCTGCATTCCATTAGATGCAGCATAAAACGCTGACTCTAAATCTGTCTTCCCTATCTGCAGAGCGCTTTTGTGGACGAATTTATAAGCCGTTGAAAGCCATTATTTTGCTAAGAAATAATGCGTGTAAAGTGCAAACTTGGCCGTACAAGACCATTCTCGATTCAGTGTTGGACCAAAACATGCAACTAGGTCACTTCATATGATCCGCTCCTAGAGGTGAGTTGAAAGAGCAATAATGTTCCTAATTCCGCAATTTTTGTATACGTGTTTTTCGCAGTAAAGCTGCTCATAACTTCATCTACAAAGGCGCTCTGCAGATATGGAAGACAGATTTGAAATTAGCATTTTATGCTGCATCGAATGGTATACAATTTGCATGGATTGGCCACTTCGACTTCTGACCATTCCCTTGTAAGCACATTCAATACCAACCTCTACATAGGTTTTTCTGCAAAATATTTTTGTCAGCTTGTCGAGCTGATATTCATACATATATAAAATGAGCAAAAAAATACTGCCATGGACAAAAAAAGATAGAATATTTCTTTTATCTAAATCTGAGTAAGAAAATGAACAGAAATGCTTCCGATATTTTGTATCTTATATGCAAATATACAACGTTCTGCAACGTCTCAAAATATATTAGGTCATTCCAGAAGTAATGTCGCTATTTTCAAACGTACGCCACATCTCGTGGAACAAAGATATGTAAGAGATTTTGGTAGCATTTGATGCAGCATTTCACTCATTTTTAAGGGTTATAAAATAACTACTGCACAAAATTCCATTACCTCTCGAGAAATTATCAAAACCTGCGACCCATGCTTATTGAAAAGGTCAAGTTTCACAATTTTTTCAAACTTTTACAATAACCCTCGGAAGGAGTCCAAGCAATGGATGGATAGAGCAAACACTACTGGAAACAGCACAACTTTTTCCTACTTGTCAGAGCTCGTCATAATTTTTGTATATATTTTTCGATGGAACAGCCAAATCTTAGCAACCTCGTCTTAGACATAAATGCATCAAACACCAGTAGTGCATCAAACACCAGTAATCTTCGGATTTTTAAACTGAAAAAGATGGATTATGGTTTGAGACTAATTTTACAAAGCAAATGAGCATTTATCGGATCAGCAACTTTCGAAAATTCCGGGTACAGTCTGGGCCGCTTTGAAAACCTGAATTATGATATTTTTGTTCCGAAAAACTTGATGAATCGGAAACAAAAAACAACCGGTAGAAAGAAAAGGATAAGTTGCGTCGAATGACACTTGATTTGCTTGCCGGTTGTTGTTCTGTGAGGTTTAAGCAGACGAAATATGGAGTTTGATGGTATTAAAAAACTAATATTAGAAACTCTAAATAGCAAGCTAAGAAAAAGAAAAAATTACTCTATGCTCTACAAAGTTCGCTCTATCTACATGTCACTTGCTCTTCGGAGAATAGGTACAAAAATTTAGAAAAATGGCGGAACTTGAATATGGCAAAAAGCACAAGTTACATATTTTGGTAATTTTTCGAGAGCTCGATGAATATTATGCAATGACATTATAGCCACTGAAAAGAGGAAGAAATGCTGCATCGAATGCTTTTAAGATCTCCTGATAATCTTAATTCCATCAAATGTGGCGTTCATTTGAAAAAAGCGACGTTACCTTCGAAACGACTCAATAATATTTTTGGTTGCATCAAAGCCCTTTGTAATCCTCACTAAATGTTCCGTAACTTCAGAGTTACAATGCTTAAAATGTTTCGCAAAATATTCCTTACAGGAGAGAGCATCTAACAATAAGTCTTTTTGAAAAGCGACATATGCGCTTGAAATCAGCTTAAAGCATTCAAATATTTTGCCCGTAACTGCAAACCACTAATCTAAAGAGAGTTATGAACACTCTCTTATGAGCAATAATGCGATGGTTCGACCTTCTTTGAATCTTGGCATGGTCCTTGATATGGGTATTGATTGTTTTCTAGCGTTGACCAAGATGGTATTGATATTTATTAAGCCAACGTTTGGGCGTCCACGCCTTCGTCAGAGACTGGAAAAGTCAAAGACCATTCGTGATACGTCCTTCCAAACGCCTCATCTCGCTACAGAATCGATTTCTCAAGATCAGATGAAGCCAAAACGTGCATGTTAAGTCGCAAAGAGATGCTCACCTTAGAGATAACGAGATTTTGCTAAAGGCCACCCGATAGTGAGGTATACTAGCCACCACGCTATTTAAGGCCTGAGGGCCCACCAACGCAACCCGCCAACGCAAACCTCAGCTACGTAGGTCAAATTTACATAAGCTTTGGTGAAATGCGAGCTCGTTTGTTACCTATAAACACTCTTCTTTTCTGTTCAATTTTGATTTCTTACGGATATCCACAACGCCTCGAGAGTTTTGCGCGCTATGATTTCGGGTTCGTACCACAAGATCGTGACCTTCACTTCGAATGAAACGTTGGCATGCTCTTTCTGGCGGTGGACTCCCAAAGGCGTAGATGATCTTGACTTAATGAGCCCATCCAAGTGTTCTTTGATACGAACTGAGAAGGATTGTCCCGTTTCTCCTATGTACTCTTTACCGCAAGAGAGACACTTGATTAGATATACCACTCCTGTTACGGTACAGTCTCCTTCTCTTCATAACGGCGAATCACACAGTTTGGGCTAATGCAGAGGCCGTCATAAGCTCGGTTCCGTACTAGCAACCCCTTAAAGTTTTTTTTTTTGGGGGGGGGGGGGGACATCCACAACCCTTACAGAATCTTGTTGGCCCGCCTGACGCAAGCATGTTCTAACAGCTCTACTCAACTCCTCCGACACATAGGGAAGACAGAAGGGGATTAAGTTGTTCTCCGGTCGATTGGATTCATTCTGACCTCTTAGAGCTCGGGTTTGGGAGCATGACTTGATAGAGTAACAATTGCGCTCTGCCACCTGGTACGCTAGACGCAATGGGCCCCGTCGTCCTTCGGATCAGGCGCAACCTCTCTTGCCGTCCTAAAAATGTTTGCGATGACGGACTTTTTGATTGACCATGGATGTGCAGAGAGAAAGTGGAACAAGATGTTCTTGTTATTGGGTATCCGATACCGTTTCGTCTTCCATTCTCCTTTTGATAGATACACATGCACATTAAGAAATGGCAACCAGTTTTCCTGGGCTTCTCTCTGGTGAATTTCATACTTGACGACTGTTGATTCAAAATTTCGAAGCAGGTTTCTAACTTCTTTTGGGCTGGTCATACTATGAAACAGTCGTCAATGGGGAGGAGTGGCATATCTAATCAAGTGTCTCTCTTGCAGTGAAGAGTACTTAGAAGGAACGGGACAATCTTTCTCAGTTTGTATCAAAGAACACTTGGATGGGCTCAGTAAGTTAAGATCATCTACGCCTTTAGAACCACTGCCAACGTTTCGTTCGAAGTAGAGGTCACGATCTTGTTGTACGAACCCGTAATCTATCTGGCGGTGGGCTCCCAAAGGCGTAGATGATGTTAACTTACTGGGCCCATCCAAGTGTTCTTTGATACGAACTGGGAAAGATTGTCCCGTTTCTTCTAAGTACTCTTCACTGCAAGAAAGACACTTGATTAGATATGCCACTCCTCCCCATTGACGACTGTTTCATAGTATGCCCAACCCAAAAAAAGTTAGATACCTGCTTCGAAATTCTAAATCAACAGTCGTCAAGTATGAAATTCACCAGAAAGAAGCCCAGGAAAACTGGTTACCATTTCTTAATGTGCATGTGTATCTATCAAAAGGAGAATGGAAGACGAAACGGTATCGGATACCCAATAACAAGAACATCTTGTTCCACTTTCTGCACATCCATGGTCCATCAAAAAGTCCGTCATCGCGAACATGTTTAGGACGGCTAGAGAGGTTGCGCCTGATCCGAATGACGACGGGTCCCATTGCGTCTAGCGTACCAGGTGGCAGAGCGCAATTGTTACTCTATCAAGTCATGCTCCCAAACCCGAGCTCTAAGAGGTCAGAATGAATCCAATCGACCGGAGAACAACTTAATCCCCTTCTGCCTTCTCTATGTGTCGGAGGAGTTGAGTAGAGCTGTTAGAACATGCTTGCGTCAGGCGGGCCAACAAGATTCTGTAAGGGTTGTGGATGTCCCCCCCCCCAAAAAAAAACTTTAAGGGGTTGCTAGTACGGAACCGAGCTTATGACCGCCTCTGCATTAGCCCAAACTGTGTGATTCGCCGTTATGAAGAGAAGGAGACTGTACCGTAACAGGAGTGGTATATCTAATCAAGTGTCTCTCTTGCGGTAAAGAGTACATAGGAGAAACGGGACGATCCTTCTCAGTTCGTATCAAAGAACACTTGGATGGGCTCATTAAGTCAAGATCATCTACGCCTTTGGGAGTCCACCGCCAGAAAGATCATGCCAACGTTTCATTCGAAGTGAAGGTCACGATCTTGTGGTACGAACCCGAAATCATAGCGCGCAAAACTCTCGAGGCGTTGTGGATATCCGTAAGAAATCAAAATTGAACAGAAAAGAAGAGTGTTTATCGGTAACAAACGAGCTCGCACCTTACCAAAGCTTATGTAAATTTGACCTACGTAGCTGAGGTTTGCGTTGGCGGGCCTCAGGTCATATAGCGTGATGGCTAGTATACCTCACTATCGGGTGGCCTTCAGCAAAATCTTGTCATCTCTGAGGTGAGTATCTCTTTGCGACCTAATATGCACATTTTGGCTTCTCCTGATTTTGAGAAATCGATTCTGTAGCGAGATGAGGCGTTTGAAAGGACGTGTCATAAATGGTCTTTTACTTTTCCAGGCTCTGACGAAGGCGTGGACGCTGAAACGTCGGCCCAATAATACCAATACCATCTCTTATGAGTGATCGACACACTAGAAGAAGATCTCTGCATAGGGATTCTGACGGCTTTAGATCAAAGGCCACATGCATTGCCATATCTCCGAGAACGAGGCTCAAAAGAAGACCTTGAATCCTAAAGCTCCGAATTCCTGGTTTTAGGTTGTCTATTCACTTTGAGCATTTCTGCTATCTTTTACTATAAGTATCCAACAAAAGCGCTTTGCTGTTGAAGCTGATCCCTAGTAGCCAAATTTTTTCTTCGAAGTCATTTTCCATTTTTCAACTTGTAGCTTATCGCTTGGATACTCCAATACTTTGGCCGCTCTTACAAGAACCGTGCTCTGCATTGTTCGTTAGGAAATCTAAGCAACTTTAGGATGTTTTTACCAACTTTAAAGAAAGAAAAATGGTTTTGCAAAAAAGAAGGTTCGTCGACGATCACCAAGGGATCATAAAAAAGCTAGAACGTGGCTTTTACAGCATTAGGCCCCGGTCAGACTTCACGCGACTTAATCGTCGCGACTGAATCGCCAAGATTTCCATTCATTTTCATTTCACATTCAAAAATGCCGGGCTGGAAAAGTATCACAACCGAATGCAAGTTGATCAGCATGGAATGATGATGTAACAGTTGTCTCGTCGCGATTCAGTCGCGACGATCAAATCGCGTGAAGTCTGCCCGGGCCTTACGCTTCTATTTGATATGCTTATAACGAAGGGTAGTAGGAATACTTATGGATGGATGGACATCTCGAAAATCAGAAATCTGAAAGTCTAGAAATTGTAGCTTATCTTGAGCTGCTTCCCTAGCGCGGTTAATGCATGCGGCCCCAAGTTCAGTGCAGACAGGAAGCATTATGCAATTGTTAAGCACCTAAATGTTGATAGCACAGCATTCTGGCAGAACTTTATCTGTATGCAACCAGCTACAGAAGCTACGGCCCTATTTATTGGAACCGCTAACGATGAATTTGCAAACATCTGGCGAACTGCCAACTCGTGCGAATGTCGCAATTTGGCCAAATCGTGTGAGATATGCCGTCAGCTTTGAATTTAGTAATACACTGGGTCTTCCAAAAGTAATTTCACTTTTCCCAGAAAAGCGTAACATTCCGCAAAATAAGGAAGGATAACGATGGCTTTAAGGCGCACTCTATGCAGCCTCTCATCTTCTTATAAATGTTTGTTTTCTCGTTCCAATTTAACTTTTTGAATATGACCAAACCAGGATCGTCTAGGTTTTCCATGGTTAAGTTTTTTTTGTAAACTTTCAAGTCGGTTCCTTGAGCAGCCAAGGTAACCCATAAGAGCATACCCTACCGTGCACGAAACATTTTTTTTCCTTCCATCATAGCCCGTTATAGTTCTTTGACAGAATTCAATGAAAACCACTAAATTTTAAGAAGTCTGTATCAGACACAGACTCGTCAAACACCAATAAGTCCCCTAGAATTGAGGCAAAAATAAATCATGGTTTAACACTAATTTAAAAAATCAAATAAGCGTCTACGGAAATATCAAATCACGAATTTTTTAGGTGCATTTGAGGTGCGTTTAAAAACTAAATTATGAGGATTTTGCCCTTAAAACCTCCACGAACGAGAAACAAAGAAGCCCACTAGAAAGAGGATCAAGAGGTTCATCGAATGACTCCCGAGTTGCTCGCTTGGTTCCGTGTTGAGGTCTGAGTTGGCCAGATGTGGGAATTTCATACATAAAAATGATTCAAAAATTCTGAAAAGCAGACTGTAGAAAGGAGAAAATTTATTTTGTATTCTGTAGGATTTGCTTTATCCATTTGTTACTTGGATTTCCTCTAAAGATTGGTACACGATATAGAAAATCAGCGAAACTTGACTATGGCGAAGATCGCGGGTCGCAGGTTTTCGATAGTCTGGAATGAGTTGGCAAATTTTCTGGAGAGGATGAAAATCTGCATTGAAAATGCCCAAAAGCTTGTAAGGATTCTTGTTCTACAAAATGTCAAGCTTTTTCCAAAAAAAAAACGAATTTTCTTTTAGAACGACTCAAATGGCAGTACGGAATTGAAAAAAGCTCTTGCTCTTCGTTATTGTAATATTACGGAGGAGCATCAAGCACATAGCATTATTGTGAAGCTTTACCGAAAAAGTTTTAGAAAAATCCGTGCTGTGGCAGAACTTACGGGTGGTTTTTTCACAGCACAACTTTTTATGAGATTTAATGCTTTTTTAAAGGCTAGCTACAGTACGAAGAAACGCTGAAAAAATGAAATTGTTATAACATGCTTCTTGTTGTCAGTCATAAAAGAAACACGAAAGAGAAAGCGCGGAACTAGTGACCTCCAATTACTTGGTTTACACTAGCATGAAAGTTTAGCCTGCTTGGCTTCATTTCAGAGGCGAAATGTAACTCTTGATGGCTTAAAAGCATCTCCAAAGTTTTTAGTGCACTCTAAGAGACATAGACCTCGCTTCATACTGCAAATATGTTGAAACCAGCTCCATTGAAAAATATCCGAAAATCAGTACTCGTATTAGATTTTGCGTCATTCAGAGTTTGAAGATAAAATTAGAATAGTTTGAATTTCCGAGGATCAAGAATAATTTTAACTTTGCAGTAAAAAAATTATACTAAAGTCTTAAACTTTCTTGCTTACTCATTTACGCTCCATATCCTCTCTTTGTTCTTATTCCTTAATCAAACGAAAAGCGAAATTGCATGCTTTTACCATAGCAATGCTCAGATGTTTCACACTAGCAATTGTATTTTTACGAGCATTTACAATTACAACCGTAAAGTTTAAACTCTTACAAAAGCCTCTTTTTGAGAAATTTTTAATCTAGCTACCCTTATCCGGGTTGTGTGTGCAAGAATCTTTCTCAAGTGTGTTAGGTTGAGTTTTATGTTATGTCGTACAGTTACCAATATGGGAACAGCTCAGCGCTTTGGTAGAAGCATGCACAATTTTGCTTTCTCGTTTTGTTACAGGAAAAAAATTAGAATAAAGTTACTTTGCAAAATGACGAAATGATAGCTAGTGAGTGCAATATTAAGCGGAGCAAGAATTTTAAAATAAAACAGCTAGCAAACTTGCAGTGTTTATGGCCTGTCGCACTGCTTTATAGGAAGCGAAACTTGAACGCAAAACGATTGCAAAATGTTCACTGCTTGGAGCTAAAAAAGCTACATTTTGAGACGCTTCAGGTTACAATTCAGGAACCTTTGTTAAATTTAAGCATCTGCGGCGTTTGGACTTTGACCGAAGTAAATGATCTCAATATGTGCGGCTAACTTTCAACTTTGAAAGCCCTGTATTTCAAGGGAAACTATACGCTGTATGACTTTATACATTACTGAGAAAATGGTATCTTCTATACAGCAACGAAGGGAAATAAGCAAGAAAAAAATTTGAGCTTTGGACGGAAATAATTTTGGAGTGTTGTTAAACAAGGTATAGTCGTTTACCGCACGGAATGGACATCACGCGGAGCGTTCTTCACAAGGTAAAAAGCTTGCCTCACTACAACTGCGCCATTGTACAAGTTATGCTCCCGCAGCATTTCAGCCGCGTCGCGCGTGGTCCGTAACTTTTGAAGGCATTCAGTGGGCGTTGGTGAAATCCGGATGCAATACAAGAGCGCAGCTTCTGGCAACTCAACAGTACAAGCCCTGTCAAAAAAGTGGATTCTGATGCGAGAAAATTGATTTGAACGAGTTCAAAAAAGGGGGCGGCACTTTAATTCTGCCTCCAGTCGATGGAATCCCGCCCATACAGCGGCTTCCTACAGCTGCAGCAGAGCGCACTTCGTCCACTGCTTTTGAGAAGACTCTCGCATAAATGATTTTTGGGATTCTTGGATACTTTGAGGGGCAGATTACGATTTAGCAGGCCGAAGACAGCCAGAAGTGTCCAGTCCCAGAAGTGAAATTTTACCTGGACAGTGCCCTTAAGCAGTCCGTGCGGTCAAAGAATTGACGATCCTTTCAAGTGAACGAGAACAAAAATAGGGTTGTTTTGTCAATATAGGGTTGCTTTTCATACGAGATGGTTGCAGATAGATTTTTGCAAAAACATTTAGCAATGTTTCATTCAATATTAAGTCGGCTTTTGTAAGCATTTCCTGTACATACCAATCTTTCCTTGCAACAGAACTCCTTGCGACAGTGCATAAGAGGGACTCATCCATACGCCGAAGTTTCCAGCCTTGAGATGTAAATTTGACATTTTGAAAAAACTTGGAAATATGAAACTTACCTTAATGTTAAACTTTCCCAGGAGATGTGCAGTACCAATTATACCAGCGAGCTCATAAAATAACAGGAAACACATTGCCTTCTCATTTCCATTGATTATTAATGAGATAACGTAAACGAATATAAGCTTTGTCATAATGAATGTCAATGTAATCAAGCTGAAGGAGTCAAATGATGTTAACAACTTACTACCAATCTATGAGTATGGTGTATTTTTTAATGAAAATATAGTCCATAATCTGATTCATAGCCGTTGCTATCATATCATATAAACATGTCCATATTCTAGTGTGGCTCATCACAGTTGGGTGATGGAAGATGAAAGAAATTTCAAAAAGGCTCGCCCATTCTGTGGACAATTGCGAACAGCTCCACTTCGCAAAGAGTTCTATATCTAGCTGCATATGCCACCTAACACCATAAAAAGCGCTTAAAACAATGGCCAGAAAAGGCAAAGCATGCTTCATTTCGCAAGAATGAATTTTGAACTCAATGTTTGTCAAGGCTCAAGTGAAAATCTATCTACCTCGAAAGAAAAAAACAAAAAATGGTTACTCATAGAACCTGCATTTTTAGTGACTATCACATTATGGAACACTTTATGTGGATCATGATCGCGGATGTTTAGAAAGCATCTTGCAAGTGTGCTTTGCAAAATAACCTCCACACGTAAACACAGATCATATTCCACTTCAAGTTTGTCACCAATGTCTGAATGATGAGTTGAAAAGGAACCAAAAAGTGTATTAGAGGCATTGTTTTGAGCCGAAAGCTACTTCAGGAACAAATGCCTTGTATAGCTGATTCGTTGAGCCCATGGATATCGCTGCGGAGCGCGCGCCTCAAGTAGAACGCTTGCTCTAGTACAAAATCGCCATTGTACGCACCAGATCGTGCTCTCGCGACAATTCAGCCGCGCCGCGCGTAGACCGCAGGGTTCGAGCAGTCCGTGGTCAATCGACGATATGCCATAAATAACAAGGGAAGGCGTTTGAGTTGAAGTGGACCTTTCCCAATGAGATGCATATTATTTAAAGATTTTCAAGCGGTGATTTTAGAACAGTCTTTTCTGTCTTCTGACCGGCTTATTAAACAAAGCTATAGGCATTTTTCTGTTATCAAATTGCATAGTCAGAATACTTCTAAATGACCTAAATTCATAGTAAATGCGAATTTGCTTCAGAGTTACATGCCTGAACGTTTGAATATTCATTGCACAAAAAAAACCAATTGTAGTAATATTAAAGTGTTTGGTTACCTTAGTTCTGCAACAAGCAACAAAATTCAGTGCCTTTCAAGCCGAACAAATGCTGTACAATACCGCTTACAGAATGTGCAAAATTCCCGTGAATGTCGCGTTCCGCAAACTTCGCGGAAGCCCGCAAACCCAAGTTACGCAGCGCCGTAATTTCCTTTGAAATGAAAAATCTCGAATCAGAAAGCAGCATTGTGCTCAGCTCGTTAAGGCGGACCTTATGACACACAATATGATATGCCTCGATATTCCGTGTCCAGTTTTCTAAAATTTTTCTGATGGTCCTTTTGTAAGGACTGTAACGCAGCGCCTATTCAACGCAAAGGATAGAATAAGAGCATTCGATAATACTGTTCACATAGATTATAATGAACTAAAAAAGCCGCAGATTTTTTTTAAAACAGATGGAAGCCTGGTGAATTCTAAAAAATTCACGCCTTCCCAAGTTTTACTCGCCCTAGCTTTCTTCAAAATCTTTGGAATCGAATAATCTCTAAATTCGATAAAGCTCATCGGGGCAAATCTTTCGATATACAGCATGTCCTTGATATTCCGAATTCAGTATTCTCGAATCTTTTTGTGGACGTCTCTTCGCAAAGGTGTCAAGCGGCGCGCATTGCCCCTAGTAGATCCCAGCAAGGACTTTTTCGAAAGTACTGCTTTTGCACTTATAGTGCGTTAGAAGGTAGCGGCGGACTTTTTTCAAAAGGAAGTAAAAGAACTGGTGAATTCTGAAAAAATCATGTTGGTCTAAATTTCTCTCACCATAACCCTAAAATATGAAGCTTTCTTGTTGAAAAAATCTTGTTGGGATCCACTAGGGAAAATGCGCGTTGCTTTACACCTTTGCGAAGAAAAGATCCATAGAAAGATTCAAAAATACTAAATTCGGAATAGCAAGGACATGCTGTACATTGAAAGGTTTGCCTTGATGAGCTGAGCACATTGTTTCCTTCGGATTCAGAGATCATCTATTTCGAAGGAAGTTAGAACGAATACAGTTGGAAGGCGTGAATTTTCCAGAAAACACCAACCATTTTTTTTATACAGAGGATATACTACGGCACTGCTAAACATGTTTATAGTAGAAATAAGGAAAATCTCAAGATATCGAGATCTTTGATAAACTCGCGAGCTAGAGATTATCAAAAAATTTATAGCTTTTAAACTGAAATTCTCCTTTCGAAAACGTGCTCAACAATGCCGTAGTAATCCTCAGTACAAGTTTGCAACATTTTCAATAATTTTTTTTAAAGACTTTGGAAATGAGAGGTGATTTTTTGGGGATCCTTGGGGATGCGAAAAACCAACCTCCTATGGAAGTGACCTTGCATTCATTTGGAGCAGATATAAATGTATGAGAGCCTTCATGAGCGAGAAAGAGAAAGAAGAAGAACGATACGTAAAGTAGCAAGATATGACGCGTCCCCTCAGATCCCCTTCTCTCCCCAAAGGGGATGTACGTGCATACGCGTGTTAAAAAAAAGTTTGCTGCTACTTTCTAACGCACTATAGTTTATATGAACAGTACTATCGAGTGCTAATTACCACTATCTTTTGCGTTGGATAGGCGCTACGTTACATCCTTGCAAAAGGACCTTTGCGAAAAAATTTGAGAAAACTGGAAACGGAATATCAAGGACATGCTGTGCATTACACCTTAATGAACTGAACACAATACTGCTTTCTGGTTTGAAATTTATTCATTACAAAGGAAGTTTACAGCGCCGCGTATTTGCGTGATTTGCGTAATTCCGCGAAATTATCGGAATTTCGAGATAATCTCGGAATGTCGCGGAATCTGGGAACGTCGCGGGCCTCCGCAGAATTCCCAAAATTCCGTGACATTCACGGAAATTTTGCACATTCTGTAAGCGGTATTGTAGCATGTTCGCAATTCGCATTTCGAGGCGGTCACTATGGTATACACCTTACTGAGTTAGGCCACTTCAAGTTAAATATCCTTCTTCGAGTAGCACACAGTTCATAAAGGCGATCAGACTAAATGAGAAGCAAAATAATTATATTGAAAGCTTTGAGGGCTAAAGAAAGCTGAGGAAGTGCGATTTTATTGGTAAATAGACTATATATTGAAACCTGAACTTAATGTATGCAATAACCTAAGTTATTCACAATTTTTTTTGATCATGTCTAAGACGACTGCAGTTAAAGGACATAATCTTGAGTCTTTACTAAACTGTCGTGTAGGAATTTTTCAACTCGCATTTCGTTGTATAAAATGTCATACAATTTTCTCTTACAGAAGTGAAGGCTGTGTAATCAAACCGCAACCGCAGGACTCGGCACAGGTGGCTTGCCGGGGTAGGATTGGTTTTGGTAAAAGCAAAGGAGATATCGTTTTTGCGGAAGAGCATACCGCTGTCTTTCAACCTGCTGCCGGCACCCTGCCGGCATGCTAGCAGCATAGTCTCCCAAGCAAACAAAGGGCTTGTTTAAAGCGAAATGAAAATAAAACGACACAAAATGCTTAGACACTAAGAGCCGCCGAACCGCGGCCCTTTTCCGGCTGGAATTTCTCCCGCGGCTTCCGCCGCTCGGCCGGATATTGAGTCTAGGCCAGCCGGCGGTGAGCCTCGGCTCGGCCGCAAGTAAGCCTCGGCCTAGCTGGAGCTGGTGTCGCCATAGCGCAACATATTACGTAAGAAAATACGCAGTATGAAAACAAAAATTATGTCCACCGATATAACAGCAGAGTCCGACTTCAATGTTGGGTAACACCAAGATGCTATCAAAAATTGTTCATAAGGTAACGTTCCTACCTCGAAGAACATCCAAGGCTATTGAGGGCAGCCTGACCATGCGCCGTACATCATGCAAGTATCCTTTTCACTCAAACATCTAAAGCGGCCGAGCCGCGGCCTTTATCTGACATGGGCCGCGGAGGTGTTTACACGGATTTTGGTCCGCGGCTCGCCGCTGCGATGCTCCGCTTCATCATTAAGAGCCGCGGCTGAGCCGGTGAGCCAATTCCTCCCCGCGGCTCGGCCAGTGCAATGATGACACGAACAAACGGACGCGGGTCCGCTGCATTCCGACCATTCCCCAAATTAAGGCCGCAGACGGGCCGGAAAGGCCTTTTGGGGCCGCGGCTCGTTTGCTCCTAATGTCTGAGTGGGTGTGTAGTTGGGCAATGGGAAGATAGCACTATGTGCAGAAAAATTTTGGAAAAAGTTATGTGAACTAAAGTTGCGGCGAACTTTTTTCGGAGTTAAGTGGCTTTACAGCCACCTGGACAGCCCCCCGAGGTGGCTGTAAAAAGCAAATGTCATAATTTTTTCCGGCTTCACATAAACAAACCCTTTTACATAAATGTACTCTACATTCTATTGCCCATCTGTTCGTTCCTCAATCGCTCCAGGCTTTCTCCTCTTTGTCTATTCACAAGTTTTCAAACTTTTTTCAGCGCGATTTCGCAGGCTGCTGCAGCGCCAATCAGTGCACTGGCGAGTTTTCACATATCTTCCCAATGTCAAACTGCGGAATGAACTTTTGTTGTTTCCGTATATTCATCCTGCTAAATATTTTCTACCTCTTCTTATTGTCTGTATTGGCAACTCTTAAACACACTCTCGGTGATCGATGGTCTAGATTGCTTCCCTCGCTTCATTGTAGTGCTGTTTGTTTGCTGCCTTACCTTTGCCATTTCCCTATACTTTGCTACACAAGCCGGAAGACATGCTTATAAACTTGTAGCAGCTTTTCTTAAACATGTGATCAATTTTTTATTAAATTGGCACATAAGTTTTGCAACTTTTCTCCTAATTTTTTTCCGATTTTATGTAGCAATCTCATGTTGTGTCATCATGTAGACCTTGATGTAAGCTGCAAGTCTGCGCAAACCGTTTGATTTTGATAATGTAGTACAAAAAATCTAAGCATTTTTGAAAACTGCTGAAAATTGACTCATGGTTTTTTGGCAAACATGAAGCCTTACGAAACCTGAATTCAACATATCAAGAAGCAATTATAGGCAGCATCTGCCTAAAATTGGACAGATTGAAACCTGTAAAAAAAATGAAATTTAAACGCAAATCAAGGTGGGGCGCCTTTGAGAAGTTGAACAAGTCAAATGCGTCAAGTTTTGAAGGCAATTTGTCAATAACTAAGCTGCGAAAAGTCAGAATTCGCTTAACTTTGCACTGTAGGGTAATCCCATGCGTTAAACACGAATATCATATTCAATTGTCGCTAAAATGAAATTCTTCATTTGGTCTCACTTTCGAAGCCTTTTCATGCGAAACGGATCTCATTTTTGTAATCAGCATGTCAAATAAGCCCTATAGGCCAAGTTTCAGCAAAATCTGATGTATTCTAAAAATTTTCCCATAGTACCGTAAACTTACCGTAATCTTCACATAAGATGGTAAAATTCGGCAAAAATGTGTGCATTAGAAGATTACATCATATTCCTTATATTGCCAAGAAATGAATGCGCTACGTTCAAACAGACAAAAGTTATATAAAAAGTTGCATTACTTATGTGCCAACCTAATATTCTCACCGCGGAACTATTTTCTACAGCGTGGTTCTACTGTACAACCGTCTTGATATGAATCTGCACATTATGCTTAGACATGCGTATTGCTGGCGTCTTGATCATTTCATTCTGTTCTTGCTGGCTATATTCCTATTTTTATATTCACGGTTGTCGGTGCTTGTTGCCGTCGTGGAAAGCAGGGCTATACATGGGGCCAGCGATTACGACATGTAGAAGAAAGGCAAACTATTAACTCAAAGGCAGTGGATCGACAAAAAACTTAACTACGCATGATTTTAACGCAGTAGGTTCCTTATAGCCCAAGTATGAAAACAGTGCAATCCCGGTTGCACAGCATGCCTTCCCTGCCGAGAAAACTGCTCTCAAACTTACACGCGCAAGCCAATCTTACACGCTCCCGGACGATTTGGCAATTTCCTTTCCACCATTGGAGGCTGGTCGCCGAAATGCTATAATCATTGGGTCCCGCAACGATTCAGCTTCATCAGCCTTGCTCCACTCGTCCAACTTCAAAGGAAAGGGCATTCAAAAACGCATGTTTTTGCCGTTTTCAAGCTCTCTAAGGCCCCGGACAGACTTCACGCGGCTTAATCGTCGCGGTCTAATCGCCAAGATTTCCATTCATTTTCATTTCACATTCAAAAATTTCGGGCTGAAAAAGTATCACAACCGATTGCAAGTTGATCGGCATGAAATGATGTTGTAACAGTTGTTTCGTCGCGATTCAGTCGCGACGATCAAATCGCGTGAAGTCTGCCCGGGGTCTAAAGTGGATTTTAGAGATCAGCGTATTGAATAACTCCAGGCAGGTAAGCAAAAATTTGACTAGGTTGCGATTTGCCGAGCCACTGCCTTTAATAAAAGAATTTCTTGAGATAATGTCGTCGAAAAGAAACATTTATTCGCATTCCGGCTTCGGCTAAGAACTATACCGGTCATGCGACTTCCTTGATGCCCCTCATAGTAGTTCCCAAGAAAGTGTAAAAGGTAAATATAATAGAATTTATTAAATATATTCGAACTCAGTAGATTCAAGTGGCATGAGAAAAAAATGATATGTTCAAGGACCACGGTAATACTAAGTTTTGCGCCAACAAATGCCGCGCTGCCACTAGTCCATGTTATCAGCCCATGTTTTTCGCACGTCATGCATAAGTGGAAGATGCACACTAGTAATGAAACCGTATTTACGTAAAATATAAGGGCGATGATACATAGTATTGAATATGACTTTATATAAAACTGAGACTCCAACCATTGTACATAGAGATTCTAACTAATCTTAAAACTCTACGTCTGAAGTCTATATACTTAGAACTATTTTTGCATATTCTTAAGACCTTAGAAGTAAGCGTATTGAATAATATGTAGCGAGGAATATTGGACTTCTAGTTTGGATATCCAGTCACTCTAAAGTCATAATCATCTGTCTTATTGTATAGACTAAAATTGACGTTTTTGTTATCCTAGTTATTGTATGATCCAAAAAATTAGTTACTCCAACACCAATGGATGTAGCTTCTATATCTAAAGTGGGGTGGTATATTTCCTTGAGGCTGTCTACAAAATGGGATGCATTGGTTGAAATATGCAGTATGTCATCATATATCTGTAGGTATCTGTCTGTCTGTCTGTCCACTATCTGTCTTTTGATGAAAGTGTATTCCATGTAAGTTAGCGTAAGATCTGCCATTTGTGGACTACAAGATGCTCCTTGTGGAATTCCTTTATTCATTTACTAGCTGGCTTACCCGGCTCCGCCGTATCCGGACCAAACTTGGCACACATACACTTCGGGCCCCGGCGGGTGTCACAGTCCACTTTTCGTTATCGATCGACGTCGATTTTACCGATTTTTATCGATTTTTTTGCAGAGTTCACCTACAGGGCTAGGAGTTGGCACAGGGGGGGGGGAAGTGAGCATGGGGATTCCGAATACAATATTAGTTTTCAGAATTATCGATTACTTTTATTGGTTTTATCGATTTTTTGTAAATTTTGACATGCGAGGCTGGGATTTTGCACAGGGGGTAATCGAGCATGTTGATTACGAACACAATATTAGTTTTCAGGATCGTCCATTACTTTTATCGATTTATCGATTTTTTTGTAAAGTTTGACCTGCGGGGCTGGGAGTTTGCACAGGGGGTAATCGAGCATGCAGATTACGAATACAATATTAGTTTTCAAGATCGTTCATTACTTTTATCGATTTTATCGATTTTTTGATCTTATATATAAAGCTGAATGTCTGTTTGTCTGTCTGTATGTCTGTCTGTCTGTCTGTGTGTACGTATGTTCCGAATAGAAAATTCCATTTCTGAACCGATCCGGACCAAACTTGGCACACATACACTACGGGCCCCGGCGGGTGTCATAGGCTACTTTTCGTCATCGATCGATATCGATTTTATCGATTTTTATCGATTTTTTTGCTGAGTCCACCTACGGGGCTGGGAGTTGGCACAGGGGGGTAATCGAGCATGGGGATTCCGAATACAATATTGGTTTTCAGGATTATCGATTACTTTTATCGATTTTATCGATTTTTTGCAAAGTTTGAGCTAGGGGGCTGGGAGTTGGCACAGGGGGGTAAACGAGCATGCTGATCACCCCCAAGGGGGGTGATCAGCATGCTCGATTACACTCCTGTGCCAAATTCCAGCCCCCTAGCTCAAATTTTCAAAAAATCGATAAAATCGAAAAAGTAATGGACGATCCTGAAAACTAATATTGTGTTCGTAATCTGCATGCTCGATTACCCCCCTGTGCAAACTCCCAGCCCCGCAGGTCAAACTTTACAAAAAAATCGATAAAATCGATAAAAGTAATGGACGATCCTGAAAACTAATATTGTGTTCGTAATCAGCATGCTCGATTACCCCCCTGTGCAAACTCCCAGCCCCGCAGGTCAAACTTTACAAAAAAAATCGATAAAATCGATAAAAGTAATGGACGATCCTGAAAACTAATGTTGTATTCGGAATCCCCATGCTCACTTCCCCCCCTGTGCCAACTCCCAGCCCCGTAGGTGAACTCTGCAAAATCGATAAAAATCGGTAAAATCGACATCGATCGATAACGAAAAGTGGACTGTGACACCCGCCGGGGCCCGAAGTGTATGTGTGCCAAGTTTGGTCCGGATACGGCGGAGCCGGGTAAGCCAGCTAGTAAGATATATTCTTTCACCAAAGTATAAATAACTGGCATTCAAAATTGAGTCTTTCATGTAAACTATGTCCTCTATCTGGTAGTACCTGCCTTTTGCTCTACTTTCATTTGTATATGACACTCTAGATTGATACAACCTCAAATTTCAAATCCCCTCATGCAAATAGTAATTAGTTTTTCAAGATTATTACTAACTACATTATGTGGCAGACTAGTAAACAGGCTAGAGAAGTCTGCAGAATATACCTCCAGATTCCCTTTGAGACTTCCCACTTCTTCCACTACCTGTTTACTGTTTTCTATCGCCCGAAAATGTTTGATATTATTCTTAGCCTAATAACCTTACAATAGTTTTGAAAGTGTCTACGAAAATGTGACAATATTAACTGTATAATGTTTGTCAAAGTTTTCAAGGTACTTTTTTTGCACCTGTAATATATCTGAACTTTATGGGATTCTTATGCATTGTAGGTATACCATAAATTCTAGGTATTTTTAAAGTACCATTGTCACTTTTTATGTTAAGTCCATTCAGAATGCTGTTATGGGTTCTGATAACATCCTCTTCTTATAAATCCGTGCACACATATGTGCAACCGTCTGCGCCTGACTGCTCCATTTCTTTTTTCATCATTTACATAAAGTTTTTTGAAGGTGAAACTGAAGTTGGAGCTAGCCTTATCTATAGGTGTAATCATAAAGTATTTCTGTAAGCTCCTTAGGCAATCTCGATTATAATTTTCACTTTCGACCAGGCCCTTGTCTTATAAATCAAATAGTTCAAATTTAACTCGTTTTCTGAAATAGTTTTATAACTGTGCTGTAACATTTTGTTCAATTTCAGCACTTGTTCTAGTTTTCTTGGATATTTTCGAGACCAAGTCTTGGACCAAAGTGTGCAGGACTTGCAGTGCATCCTGTTTCGTGATAATTCCATGTGTGCGGTACTTTGTACCTTTTTTCAGTAGCTTTCTAAGTCTAATATCATGTAATTATTTCCATGTTACCAGTGCATATGTGATGGAAGTTGCTATCAATATATTCCGTATATTTACTACATATACATACACGGTTGTTTTTCAATATCTTTGATGCCCTGTTCATTTAGTCTCTTCAAGAAACTATTGTAATTACTAATTGGTAACCCTAAAGGGTTACTAAGTTTATATCTAATAACATCTCCATAATTCAACATGTCAGATTGTTCTATGTGTTGCATCAAAATTCTTTTGACATTGATACCGTGTTTATTTAGGGTTTTAAGATAAATATATAGGGCATTGCTATTCAATTCATTTATTCTATTGACAATAAAGTCTGTTCTATCTCCGCATTTACTCTTCTTTTTTTTGACCTTCTTTCCTTCACTCTCCGCCTATCATGTGACACAGAATGTTTAAAGAATGGATGCCCTTCTTTTTCTAATGGATTTATCAAATCCGATATATTTCCATAGCCTTTTATTTAGCCGTTAAAACCAAATGGGTAGGCGCTAATAAGAAGTTCAATCCAGTGTAATTCCTTTTCCTTTAGGTTGATTCTGTTACTTTTGCTGGCATAGGTATAGCCTAATATATCAACCTTGAAGTTCTCTGGATTATGTCCAATGTTTTTATAATGATCCACCATGAAGGTACTGGAATTCTGTCTTAGGAAACTTCTTCTATGCTGGTAGATTCTTGATCTCAACTTTTGTTTCTTTTCACCAACATATTGCATCTTACATGTACCACATGCAATGAGGTAGACTACATTCATAGCTTCCAGTTAGCCAAAGCAGGTTTATTTGTCTTGAACGAGTAGTTAGTGCTTGTGCTTGTTACCAAATTTTCAAACCTGGTCTTGTCACATATGTTCATGTATTTCTATGACATCTACCACCTTTATTATCATTGCAATTTTCGGCTTCTGTCATTTTCAACCGCTGTTCCTCGTTAATATAATTGGACAAGGACGACTTGTAACTTGTATAATGGGAGGTTTCGCGGTTTGCGGACCAAAATCCATTGAGTCTGAGGCGGTCCATCCAGAACTTTTATGCGGTTTCCTTATCAAAAGGTGTTTCCTCTTCGGCTGGGGCAAGCCTCTTCATCGCTGGGGAGCCTTACCGTGGTGTAAACCGCATTGGATATAATGTGCTCAAAACCACACTAGGGGTTCTCCCGAATCAACAAGTTAGCAATAACCAATGTGTATTAGCACAACGATAAGTTATTGTATTAAAATTTATTATTCTTTCCATAAAATGGTACCAAAACTTTACATGTACTAACAGAGAGAGGATACTTAGTCGAAAGCACCAATCCAGATGAGACATATATCATCTTAAAGCGCTTAAAACGCTGATTCCAAATCTGCAGTTTCTAGTTGCGGAGCGGTTTTGTAGAAGGAGTTATGAAGGTGTTCCCCTCTGAGGTTTAGGCGCCCTCCAGCCGTCTCCCCTTACTGTAAGCACTGTAGAGGAGTATCAGCTGATGGCAACTGACCTAATGGTAAGTAAATTGAATGAAGATTACAGTAAAGATTATAATACTCATATACTTTGGTTTTTTTTAAACAGTTGTGTCTTCTCTCCTGTAGGTGATGTGGGGCACGTGCGTCGTAGATAGGTTTATTGGCCACGAAGAGTACGTACAATTGAAGGCGAGCCGCTGACGATGTCCAAAGGGCAAAAAGTGAAACAAACTCAAGAAATGAAACAATCAACACATCTTACAACACGTCACACTATCATTGATAAACTGATAACATCGGGTATTTCTTCTTCACACGCCCCTCCTCGAATAGTCACCTCCGGGGACTTGCCCGTGATACCGTCCGCGCTGCTTCATATTTGCGGCTTGCTCCATCCATTTTGCTGTGGGGTCTCGCAAGTACATGATTTCCGGTTTCTTCATCCTCTTCCGTTTTGCCTCGGGCTCTCCCTCAGTTTCCGCTAGATTGCTCGTCTCTTTCTTCTTCTTCTCCCGTAGGTGGAACGTCGGTAGTCGTAGCGTATTCGAGGCTGCTTCTCGCAGCTGCTCCAGGAAGATTAAAATCTGCCAACCGTGCAACTTATCTTCTCCTTTCCGGGGGCTTACTCCCAGACAAGTGGCCGGGTGGAGCTTCGGGACTGCATCCTCTAGTGGTCCGTAGTGGTCTATTACCTTGGCGTCAAACCCCCTGGCCGGCCCGGTCAACATTCGCACGACTTCAATGCAGACTTTCCGGAGTTCCTCCCACTCGTCCCTGCGCATTTTCTCGAAAGGTGGCGGGAAGCAGTCTAGCGTTCCTCCGCACTGCAAATGTCTCTCGACGGCCTGCATGCTCCTTCTCATCTGGTCCGACCGCGGCATTTTCTCCGGCCAAACCCATAACATGGCTGCGCTAATCGGTATTTTGTTCAATTGATCCGCCATGTCGTCAAGGTGGTTGTACACCACGAACTTCACTGAATCTTCCGCGGCAACCTCCGTTCGCACACGCTCGAATGCCTTCGGCAAGGCTAGAATGATCGAGTTCGTCGGCATGTCGTCTCCGTCCGAGTGACTGAGTTGTTCCTTTCTCGCAAGTGCTTGATTGTAGTATGCGGACAAATCGTAGTCCGTCTTCTGCGTAAAAATGTCCGGATGTTGTAGCCGTTGTCCTTCTCTTTCGCGAAGTGCCATGGCGAAATCATGGCAAAACGACCGATGGGCTGATATGGCACAACTAAGTCCGATGACCGACAGGTGTGTGGACTGCTTCTTTAGAAGCTCGTTCTCTTTTCTCCAGTCTCCCCACGTGGGTTCCATGGCGATTGAAGCAACATTTGCGAGCTCAAACAGGTTCTTCACTTTCTTCGACCTGGCTAACTGGCAGCGCAATCCGGGTAGAGCCACATGTGCACGTTCTCCAAAAATACCGCAATTGCAGGGATGTAACAGATGCAGTGGATCCGTCCGCGGGTCTCCAACTTCGACCCTGAAACAAAAGACTTTAGAGTTTAAAATTTTTCTTGGTCTACCCCTTTTTGCTCTTCCTCTAATGGTTTTAACGGGCTCGTCGTCGACCCCTCGGGGTACTTTTCTAAGCTGATCAAAAGGTACGCGCTTAGGCTCGTCATTCGCATTTATCAGCGTAATTAAAGCGCTGTTGTCACTGAGTTCGATTACTCGAAAGGGGCCCGACCAATCGTTAACTAGTTTAGGGTGATTTGATGAGGACTTTTCCATAGGTACCTTCATATACACCCGGTCGCCCAAAGTCAACGGTCTCTCGATGACCTTGTGGTTTTTATCGTAGTTGAGCTTCATTCTTTTCCGAGCCTTTTCGTTTTGTGTGCGAGCAAGTTTATGAGTCATGCGCATCCCTAACACAAGCTCATTTACATAACTGTCCAGGTCCACCATATAAGTTGTGATACCACTGTCAACGCAGTCTCGGGGCACATAAGGATCAAAACCATGGAGTAGAAAGAATGGTGATTCGCCAGTGGACTCGTGTATAGTAGTGTTATATGCTAGCACACAATATGGAAGCATCTTGTCCCACTCCACTGGAATCTCTACCTTCTTTCTCAGCAACTGTACTATAGTTTGGTTAAATCGTTCTGTCAGCCCATTCTCTCTGGGATTGTACCCTTTAGTAAATGTCTGGTTTATCCCTAAAGTCTTGGATAACTCATTTAGCATCTTGTTGTCGAATTCCCCTCCTTGATCAGACGGAATACATTTAGGAAATCGGCAACCTTCCGCTATCCATCTCTCAAATAGCACTCTAGTAACTTCCTCCGCTGATTTTGATGTTATAGCGTAAGCTCCTCCATACTTTGTAAAGTGGTCTATGACGCTTAGAATGTAGCGGTTTCCATTAGTGGTTAATCCCATCTCCAGTATGTCAATGCCAATGATCTCGTATGGCTTGGAGACAGCGATGGGCTTTAGGGGTGGAGTCATTTTCGGTTTGTGATTGTGTAGAGTGCACATTTTACACTCTTCCGCCCACTGGAGTATGTCCTTATGCATACTCTCCCAGAAGAACTTTTTTGACAGCTCTCTTATCAACTTCCGTGGACCAAAATGTCCTGCCAGCAAAGATGAGTGAGCCTCCAGAAACACTTCTTTGCGGTGCTCTTTTGGTACAATTCTTCGATAACCGTCTTTTTCCACAAGGCACAAATAGCCCTGTGATATTGTGAAATCTGCGACATTGTAGTTCCTCAAGATTCTTTTCGAAGATGGTTCCTTCTTCTGCTCTAATGATTGTATGATATCCCCATAGAGTGGGTCTTGCCTGAGTTCCACTGTCCACTCAGGTTCCTTGGTGACTGCTGCTACAATGAGACCATTTGCCAGACTCTCATTCTGGTCTCCGTCCTGGGCCTGCGCAGCTCCTCGACTTAAAGCATCCGCGACCTTGTTTGCCGCTCCTTTCAAGTAAACCATTTTGAGGTTATACTTTTGTAACTCGAGCGCCCATCGTAGCACTCTCGCTGAGACATTAGCTCTAGTAAACAAGGATGTAAGTGGTTGATGATCTGTACATACTTCCACAGCTAATCCATATACGAACATGTGAAATCGTCTCAAAGCAAAGACTACGGCGAGAGCTTCCAGATCCGTGATATGATAATTGCGTTCGCTTTTAGTCAGTCCTTTTGATGCAAAGTAAATGGGATGGAGCAGACCATCATCTCCCTTCTGACTGAGAACTGCTCCCAATCCCGAATAGCTGGCGTCAGTATGGATTTGGAATGGTTTCTCGCCACTTCGCGCTCCCTCGATGTCTGGCTGTGTTAACACCGGTGCCGACGTTATCACTTTTTTTAACAATTCGAATGCCTGCATTCGTTCTGGTGTCCATTCAAATGGCTGTTTTTCGGAGGTTAGCTCATGCAAAGGCGCAGCAACTTTCGCGAAGCCAAGGACAAATTTCCTATAATATGAGCACATGCCAATAAAAGTTCTTAGCTCGCTTCGACTTTGAGGTAACGGATACTCCACGATTGCAGAGACCTTTTTCGGATCCATGTGTATTCCTTCTGCATCCACAAGATGGCCTAGGAATTCAACCGTGCGTTCTAGCAAAGTGCACTTTCTTGGATTAAGTTTTAAGTTCGCCTTTCGAAAAGCTTGAAAAATTTGTTCCAGTCTTTCTATGTGACGCTCTGCTGTCGCTGTTGCTACCACTACGTCGTCTAGGTAGCAAGCTACTTCGTCACCTAGAAGATGACCGAGGACTGCATTCATTAGCCGTTGGAAAACTGGAGGGGATGATGCCAACCCAAATGGCAGCACGTTAAATTCATACAGTCCTTCCGTCGTAACAAATGCGCTCTTCTCTCGTGCGTTACTCGTCAATTTTATTTGCCAGTATCCTGAGGCAAGATCCAGGGTTGAAAAATACTTCTTTCCCTTGAGGTTTTGGAGAATTGTATCAATCCGCGGCAAGGGATAACTATCTACTTTTGTGACTTGATTTAGTTTTCGATAGTCCACGCATAACCTCAATGTGCCGTCCTTTTTCTGTACCAATACTATGGGAGCGGCCCAACTTGAATGACTGGGTTGAATGATGTTTCTCTCCTGAAGATCTGTGAGGATTTGCCTCAGCGCTACCCTTGTTCCCAAAGGAATTGGTCTTGGCTTTTGGCGTATCGGTTGTGCTGAGCCTGTATCAATATCATGCTCGACAAGTGACGTCTGCGTGAGCTCCTGGTCTGTAATAGCGAAAATATCGCTGTTCTTTTCCACTAGATTTTCCCAAGCTTTGTCTTCACCTTTTTCACTTTTCTTTTCCCTTAGCAGTTGTAAAAGGCGAGCCTTCCTCTCGGGTGGAGGTGTTGTCGTCCGCTCTAGCATATTAGCGTAATGAAGTGGGGCTTCTTCTGCTAATTTGGCCTTTCCCCATTCACCCACTATCTCACCGACTCGGTAAATTCTTGGTTCTGCCGATGCATTGGTAATGGGAATCTTTACTGCCCCGTGCATGATGTTGCAAACTGCATTAGGAACTAAGCTATCGTTAGACCACAATACTTGTGTCTGTTTGGTGAAGGCGCTTGTTAGTTCCAGTTCTTTGGTTTCACCCGGTTTGATGTAGACACGTGCGGCTACTTTGGCTTGTTGCGCTTTCCTAGCCTTACTGGTCTTTTTAGAACGCTTGCTATGCCATTCCAGGGTTTCATGTTGATTTGGTTGCTCCCGTTCACACTTACAGGGGCTCCCTGTCCTGCAGACTGAGTAGCCGAGTGCGTGTAGGATGTTTGTCCCTAGTACTATCCTGTCATCTCCTCCTTTCATAACGAAGAGGGCAACTCGGCATCGGGGTCCGTTGTTTATTTCTAGGGTTAGACGAATGGCACCTTTGAAGGTCATTAAATTGCCTGAAGCATCATAAACTTGTGGATATTTCTGTTGTGGAATCTGTTCCACATCTCCATCTATGTCAAACCCTTTCTGCTGTGCTGTCAGAAGCAGGTCTAAAGGCATGATACTGATTTGTGATCCAGAGTCTATGAGTGCTTCCCTGGTCAAGCCAAGAAACCTCACAGTTTCTAATGTTTGGCTCCCCACCAGATCGCTATCTTCCTTCTTGGTTACAGTACTGCATGCCCAATGCCGCAGTACAGTAGAAAAAGATCTTGCACCACATTCATTCGTGGCATCGCTCTTGCCTCCTTGTGCTAGTTTTCTTGTATCTCTGTGAGTGTACTGGGTTTGTGGGGGTTCCTTGCAGTCCCTCCTAAAATGTCCAGGCTTTTTGCAGTTGTGGCACAGCAATTCTTGTTTCCTTGGTCCTTCTTGCTTTCCGTTTCGGTTCGGGTTTGAAGGCTGGGAGTGGTCCTTATTTCTTTGCATTTCGGACTCAATCGAGTACTTCCTCCCTGGTGGCGTTTGGCGTCCCTTCCTTAGTGGAAAACGTCTCAGTTTATTCGTGGCCTCTTGCTTCAAGTGTAGTGCCACTTCCCTACTCCTTTCAATTCGCTGTGCAAGGGCTTTTAGTTTCTCATAAGCCTCCTCCGCCGGAGTTTGTTCTACCTCCGTGAAAAGTTGAACGTACTCTGGCCATTCAGTCAGTTGTGCGATTAGCTCTCCAGTACGCAACATGGAGAGCTCCCTTTCCGCCGATTCTGGATAGGCTGCCCTTGTTAATTGTTCCAACCGCGCACAGTACTCGGAGATAGTCCCGAATGATCGGAGATTTTTGAGGCTAACGTATGCCTCCATTCTGTTGGCAGACTCATTTTCTTTGAATTTGGCTTTCAGTGCGGTTACGAAATCATGGAATGTTCCTTCTCGAACATCCATAGGAAGAGTCTCCACTATAACCCGGGGTTGCCCTGCTAGCTTCGAGCATAACAAGTGGATAAGCATTTCATCACTCAAATTCAATCCATCATATTTAACCCTAAAGGAGAGTAGGAACTTTTCGAACCCTTTGCCTTGCGCGTTATCGAATACCGAAACTTCTGGTAGTGCCATCGCGGTAAATGCGGAACACACAACATTTGTCAACCCCATTTCGGTAGTGAGTGTATCGTTCCTACCTTGGCAGTTCTTCCTCGATTTCTTGGAGAGGGATCCCGGCAGCTTTGGCGGCTCTCTCGCGGGCTGCTCTCTCTGCAAATGGGGAATCATTTGTCTCTGTGGCAAAATATAACGCCTATTTTGTGTTACTGGCGCGTTTCTATCGCGCAGATAATCACCTCTTGCGGCAGCAATTGGGTCGAAATCGGCCAGCTCCAGGTTTTTAGGTACTTCATTAGAACGCAGTTGTTTCAGCGCGTCTTGGAAGTTACCCACTGTGTTGTCACTCGACTTCGTTTCACCGTGATCCTGAAGAATATCTATAGTAGTTATTCCTGACCCTTCTCCCCCTATACGCGGCTCTTCTACTTGCGAGTTGTCGATTCCTGACCCGAGGATGCGCTGTATGCTTTCCACCACTTGGGTTGAATCTACCGAAAGAATTTGTGACAGTTTCCTCATCGCACTGTCATCGTACCGCGCTTGTTCTAAGGTTTCAGCTACATTTTTCTCTAGCTGAACCAAATCAACACTTTTGAACCTATTCAAATTCTCAACTAACTGCTCGATTTTGCCGATTTCTACTTCTAGTCCGTTGCAAACATTATCGATTAGAAGAAGGTCGGCGCTGGTGCTTTTAGGGCTTTTCTTATTTTCTGCTTTGCGCGTACCCTTACCTACAAGGCTGCGCATCTCTGCTAAGTATTCGCCCATTTTGGCAGGTACTACACATACCTGCGACTGTTTTTCTACTAGCTGACGCACTTGTTGCGTCAATCCGACAATCTGCGCTTGAAGGTTCTCGATGCGCTTGCTTTCCTCGTCCATGAGGATCATGGCTTCCATTTCTTCATCAATGGATTCTGCCATACTCTGCAACAGAAAAACTTTAGCCTTTACAGCTGTTTTTCCCTCAGTCGAACGTGCAGGGCTTCAACAGCTTCCTGCTTTACTTGCTTATGAAGCTTCGAAGTTCAATCACGGTGGTGTACAGGTAACCTCTGCCAAGGTTTCTGCACTTGAGTGCGTTTAATGGCGTTCCACAGAGAGCTGCGGATCCACCTGCACTTCACCCCACGGTGACTTTCAGGTACCACCTCGACAAGAGGTTCTTGTACCTGCTTGTAAGTGCCGGCTTCCACAGATGACCTGTGGATCAACCTGCACAAAGCTAGCACGATAATCCACACCACAAACGTAAAAGCGAAATTTCTCCGATAAGAAACTTCGCACAAGATAAGTACCTGTGTTCAGTTTGTTCGGCCCCCAAGTTGTGTCTTCTCTCCTGTAGGTGATGTGGGGCACGTGCGTCGTAGATAGGTTTATTGGCCACGAAGAGTACGTACAATTGAAGGCGAGCCGCTGACGATGTCCAAAGGGCAAAAAGTGAAACAAACTCAAGAAATGAAACAATCAACACATCTTACAACACGTCACACTATCATTGATAAACTGATAACATCGGGTATTTCTTCTTCACAAAACACTTCTAACTTCGATTAATATCAATGTCATCAGAAGTTTCATGCTTCAGGGCTCTAAAGCCACTTAGAAGTTCAATTTAGCATGCGAAGGGGATTAATACCTTGACACTCTCTTTATGAAGCGCGTCACTCACCACTAGGAAAGTTGCCATCAGTTGGTACTCCTCTACAGTGCTCATAGATAGGGGGAGACCTGGTGGAGGGCGCTCCAGCCCCAGAGGAAACACCCCTCATAACTCCCTTTACAAAACCGCTCCGCAGCTATAAACTGCAGATTTGGAATCAGCGTTTCAAGCGCTTTAAGATGATATATGTCTCATCTGGATTGGTGCTTTCGACTAAGTATCCTCTCCTTGTAAGTACTTTATCCATGATATATAGCTGCGTCACACTCGAAGTATAAAATTTGAATGAATTAGACCCTGCTAATCACAGCAATGAGCATGACTAGCTAATTGCGAAATAAAAACTATATTAAAGATAATTAATCTTCTTATACATAAAGCTGAATGTCTGTTTGTCTGTCTGTCTGTCTGTCTGTATGTCTGTATGTCTGTACGTATGTTCCGAATAGAAAATTACATTTCTGAACCGATCCGGACCAAACTTGGCCCACATACACATCGGGCCCCGGCGGGTGTCATAGGCCACTTTTCGTCATCGATCGATATTGATTTTATCGATTTTATCGATTTTTTGCAAAGTTTGAGCTACAGGGCTGGGAGTTGGCACAGGAGGGGTAAGTGGGCATGCTGATTTCGAAAACAGCACAGGGAACGGGAAATGAAGTGTAGAAGTGGGCACAGTGAAAGGCTGTACAGCGATAGGGATGGGACCTTTATTACAGTGTTTTCACAGGGCCGGACGGAGCCGGGTAAGCAAGCTAGCATACCATAAAAGTGTATTGTTATAAATATTGTTATTGAGTAAGTATCCATATATAAATAATGGTAAGACAAAATAAATATGAACACAAAAATAAGAATATAGTGAAAAAATAAATGAATAAATAAATAAATAAATAATTATTGTCTAAGGGTAATAACCAAACACTATGTAGCAACAGAGCTATGGTCTAATAGAGCCGGAAATCCTGGCAAGTTAAATTAGCGACTAATATACAAAATCCACCCATTAGACTTTATGTCTCTGTTGACTCTTAATGTCAACAGGGTGGCGTGGCTAGACACAAGTAAGTGTAGTTAATGTGGAAAGATCGTCGCGATTAGCAAAGATCACCCGGACCAAGACATCCGCCGCAATACACAGAACAGCTTTCGATTACTTGCTGCTGGCGCAAGCACCATCAGCAGTACCTAAAACCTACGCTTAACTGCCAGAAGTGAAATTTGTGAATATTGTGACCATAGATGCGATACTCATTGTTAGTCAGTAGAAGACACTGGTATGTCGAGGAACGAAAGGTGAGTATGCGTTAGCCGCTTTTATCATTTCTCTCCAGTTTCCTTTCATTTGCGTCGTTTTGTATCCATATCTCTTCACAAGAGTACATATCCTTACATGTATCACAATTCATAGCACGCAAAGAATGGACGTCTTGCGTCGGCCAAGACAGTTCGTACTTGGGAGAAACAGTAGACGGTTAAGAGAAGCGAAAGAGCGCAGGAAGACGCCGATACGTCCGCAGTCTTTGCGTGCTATGAATCGCCCATAACTGAGGGTTTTCGTAATGTCACTTGTCTTTGTTTTCATTCCTTACAATTTGCAGAAAAAATCGAACAGCAATCGAAATGCTGCCTCTTTCACTGCTACGATTTCACCAAATTTTATTGTATACTAGCTGATCTGCCCGGTCCAGCCCGGGAATGATCACTGATCGGGAATGAAGATAAGGTATTCGGTGGCATTGTAGAAACTGTATAAAGAACAAAAAAAAATGTGAACACTTATTAGTCGGTAGCATATCTCTCTTTCTCCAAATCAAGTTCAACACGCAAAACCTATGCAAGCAGTGCGAGTTAATTGATAGCAGCGCTCATTATTATTATGATGATCATTTTTTGTGACACTTTGCCGTTAACCGGCTACTTCATCTTCATTCACTGCTTGCCGTCAATTTTTGTGGAGTCGGCAGTACTTTGCACTCGCGCACTTTCCTGGTCCCAGGGATCAACTATAGCGAATGTGAGTTGTCGCTTGTCTTGACATTATTTCTGGTATTGACAAATAATTTGTGCGCAATCTCATGAAAAATTTTGACTTCTCATTGTTTAAATTGAGCATGTAACGAAGAAAGCATTGATTATAAGCGTAAATTGAGCACGCTTCCGTACAAAACACTCGCTACAAAGCACTCATGGTCTCTTGCACGCTAAGGTTTCCGCATAAGATACATTTAGTGCATCCATTTAAATGAGCAATTGAGACTCACACCAAAAACACTTTTCACTGCACTTCGTCAACAGAAGTTCACAATGAGACATGCCAGCCTTGTTTACATACCCCTGTTTTGATAGCAAATGATAAGAATCATTTTTATTGCAAAGTGCTGCAAATCAATAAATCGATAGAAGGACCTAACGAATCGCTGCAAAAAGTAGCCTATCATCTGCGCAAGGCTCGAAAACATATGTGTGTAAAGTTTCAGCTTAATCGGTTGAGCGGCGCGCGTTTCTATAACGCACATACCCTCCAAACTGACAATTTTTGAGTTTTATATATATACTAGTTGGCTTTCCCGGTCCAGCCCGGGCCTTGTTCCGTTCACTTGCACTGCAAGCCCCCCTCCCCTTATATGTTATGGATGACTTACCCTAGGGACATCCGCTTTTCACCGCCCTCCTTTACAGATTATGGGAAAATGCTTGACTGAACATGATAAGCCTTCAATTCCTTAGAAAACGTAAACAAATCAATAAATCGATAGAAGAACCAAACAAATCGCAGCAAAAAGTAGCCTATCATCTGCGCAGGGGTCGAAAACATATGTGTGCAAAGTTTCAGCTGAATTGGTTGAGCGGCGCGCATTTCTATAACGCACATACCCTCCCAACTGACAATTTTTGAATTTTATATATATATTGGCTTTCCCGGTCCAGCCCGGGCCTTGTTCCGTTCACTTGCACTGCAAGCCCCCCTCCCCTTATATGTTATGGATGACTTACCCTAGGGACATCCGCTTCAAACCGCATCCTCGTGATAATGAGGTTAAAATGAGCTTCACCGCCCTCCTTTACAGATTATGGGAAAATGCTTGACTGAACATGATAAGCCTTCAATTCCTTAGAAAAACGTAAACAAATCAATAAATCGATAGAAGGACCAAACAAATCGCAGCAAAAAGTAGCCTATCATCTGCGCAGGGGTCGAAAACATATGTGTGCAAAGTTTCAGCTGAATTGGTTGAGCGGCGCGCATTTCTATAACGCACATACCCTCCAAACTGACAATTTTTGAGTTTTATATATATATAGACAGATTTTATCGTTCCCGAATCATTTGCGAATCGATTTACTTCACATTTTTTGTTTCTGAGCACAATCGTAAATCTTTTCAAGGTTTGTACTCGTTTTACTATTGTATGTGGATCTATTCAGCGCATAATATGCCGGATAGTCATAAACTTTAGTTTTATTCTTTTGTAAATGATCAGTGCACATTATGACTTGCGTTTTGCGACTAATGGCCTGAGCACTATCACGATTCTACACTCTTGTAAACATCTATGAGTTATTCCTGTGCGGCTTGTCGTTCCTACGGTGGAGGACTAAATGTCGCCGAAAGTAGGAGGGCTTGCGCGGACAATGCAGCAGATGCTCAGCCTCTGCATTTATTGGAATGTGCATTTGTCGCAGATCCCCGGCGGGATCTCCTACTTCTGGCGACACATAGTTCCCCTACCCCATTCCTACGCTTCATAAACTAACTTTGTTCTTGCAGGAGTTCATGGTAAGTTGGCTTTCTTTTTAAACTTCTCGTAAACGCCTCTATCAACATTTGATGCATGATGGCTTTGCAACTAGGCTTTAGCCAACTAGCTGGAGCTATGTCGGCTCTTAGTTCTTTCCTCTCTAAATAAGAATCTAGTTCTTGCCTTTTTGTTCTTTTATGTAGCGTGCTCCTCATGGTTTTTGGACGCGGTTATCAGTACGGCAAGACAGCCAATATGCATTTCGAGCAAAATTTACTACCTTTTTCACACCAGCGCATTTAGAAGTACCATTTGGCTGCATTTAGAATTATTTATGCCACAATGCGCACCTACTGGAAACAGGCTATAACTCTTTTTTTCATAGCCACCTTCATCAAATCCGATTTCGATCTAGCATGATTATGTTGCTTTTGATGATTTTTCGTTAGTGTTCACTTGTGATGCATCCTTTTAATGTGCAACGTTGTCAAGTATTACACAGTTGACTTTGATAAACCTTTCATTCGCAGCAAGGTCCATCATTTAGTGAATAGTTTTTTTGAGTCATTTATTACAGGAAGCCTACATCGACTTATTTGGTGAGAAGTGAATACTGTCATCGAGATGTGAAGTAGATTTTTGCTTAGATCACGTTGATGAAAACTCAAAGATTGCCTGCGAAGTGATTTGATGGTAATGGCACCAGGATTGTTTGTTCAAGCGGTTCAAGTACGAACAAATGGAAGCCGAGAAGGTCGGAGGGCGTGCAGGGTCCTCCCAAAGCCCGCCGCTCCTTCTCCAAGCGCGCCCTTAGGAGACAATAATCCTTTTGCGCCTAGCTCGCGCTTATGTCGCACGTGTCTCCCATCATCCTGCGATAGTTTTCCTTCGGACAGTTGCCGTGTTTCTCCTGTCATTAATTAGAAAGGTCACTGCTTGAACGAAAATTTTTTAATGATAACAAAAGATGAAGATGTGGAACTGACTAATTAAAGTAATTAACAAATGGAGATGAAACACTCGGTTTCTTTAGTCGAGGTAGAGAAGAAAGTTTGTTGCTTTTGTAGTTGGAAAGGTCACCGCATCAGCGATTTTTCAGTAACAAACAAAAAGTATGAAAAACAAGCAGACTGATAGGAAAGCACATTCCGCTGTGGCTACTGATTGTGAGATGTGATGGATAAAAAAGAAGCAAAGGTGATCATGTTTTCTTATCAGAGAAGCCAAGTCATGAGCATATTTTTAGAGATATACTTTAAAATCACATTGTACATTATTTTTTTGGCGGTTCATTGGGTCCGCTGCACGTACTTTCGTCCTTATGGGAACCGACTTTCAAACAGGTATCGTCGTCTCCCCGGTGTACGTTGGGCGGAGCATTTGCGGACATTTGAACACGTTGGCGATTTGTTAAACCTCTACTGCTAAGCATGGTTCTTTGTATTCTCTAAACTGCCACGTATATATGAGGTTGTCATACGTGGCAGAGTTGGTAGCGAGAGATCACAAAAAACAATATCTTGCAGTAGAGGGTTGACAAGTTCACCAACATGTTCAAATGTCTGCAAAGCGCCGCCCAACGTACACCGGGGAGACGACGATATGTAATTCAGCAAGACCGGTACCACAACAAAAAATTATTGATAAAAATTTTTTTCAATTGATTTCTCTCTTGGATGCTATGTTTCTGCAAAGCTTCATTCAGGAAAAGTTTCGAGCTTTTCTTATTGCCAAATTTCATGCATTCTGAGCTGCAAAATAAATTCCACAAAAGGATGCAGACTTAATCAAAACACTTGTTATGCATCCAACATATAGTCTGACGTCGTCTGTACGTTTTCGAGTGTATTCCGGTCATGCTGTCGTCTACACGCCACGCCGAGAAACGCTTTACAGATATAAAAGTCAGCAGCATTTGTCTTAGCGACTTCTGTGGGGAGACATTTCCATTTCAGTTTACCATTATTATTTTATAGTCCCCACGGCTTTTTCTTATTTTACTATTGGAAAATCATCGTTCAGGGCTTTTTGATTGCTGGGCAAAACAAAGCGTCTCCGGAGGGGAACTCAGAATGTGCGAGGCGAGTGCGACGTAAGTTCGAGGTAGGCGCGAAAAGATTATTGCCTCTCAAGGGTGCGCTTGGAGAACAAGCGGCAGGCCTTTGGAGGATCCTGATACGCCGCCGATAAGGTCACTTTCAGGCGACACTTTTTATTTCGCAATGATTTCCGCTTTTTCAGACGAAACTACTGGTTGCCACTCAATTTATAGAGTTGCTGAAGAAGAGGCGGAAACAGAGCTATACATCTGAAAAGAGGATAATGTGTTCCTACCCCCCTTCACCCTAAAGCGCGACCCCTATGACCCCCTTCACCCTGGGGAGGCCGTGTTCTCCCTTGCACAGGTATGAACAGAGCGAAAGAAGGCTGTCATAAGTAAGCGGTAAACTCCTTTTGTTTTTGAAGTTTATTCGAAGATTTCTGCTTGTTCACAAGGTGAACAGAAGGCGACTGTGTTACAAAGTAACTCCACAGTGTGATTTTGCGAGTTTTTTCTTTGAAATTTGAGTTCTTTTAGCCTCGAAGAGAGCGAAGGCGCAGAATTTCACGCGCACAAAGGGAGGCCGGGGCAAAGTTGCTGCTGACGCCGTGAGTTTTAATTTTTCCTTCATATTACTTGCTTATGATATTTTTTTACTTCTTAACTAATACTTTGCAACTCAGTGAATACCTGGAGTTGAAAAGTGGAAGCTGTGGACGAGAATAACAAGATATTCCATGATCAAGACATAACCGGCGCTTTTCATTCAGATGTCGGAGCTGCTCTACATGCTTCCTACGTATGTTCTGCTGCTATGCAATTTACAGTGACATATACAGACCGTCTTATTGTGGCAGAGTTGTTGTATTTCTTACTCTTTGATCATCAAGATCCTCGAAATCTGATTCCTCAAAACTATATATCAAACACTTGATCTCGCTATTTACTTACAAATTTCATTATGCTGTTTGAAGGCACCGTCCACCCTAAGTTGAGGGTGTTGAGCTTGGCAGCATATGATAGTAGGGCCCCCTATCAATCCAGTGCCCAGGCCACGGCGCAGAATGCCACCTCGGAAGCGAGAAAATCGCTTCGGAATAGCGAACATGCACGAGAACCCCCATCCGTACCCGCCCCTCCCCATCCATGCCCGCCCATTTGTGCGCGCTCATCCAATCACCGTTCAGGAAAGCCGGCCTGTGGGCTCTCCGGAACGGGGATTGTCGGGTTTTCCGCGCACTCTCGACTTCATATTTAGAATCAGGGACACGAGAAGGCCCTGAAACGACAAAAACCTGGAAGTCGAGAGTCTGGGTGGACGGTGCCTTTAAAGGCAGTGGATGAACAGAATGGACCTCTATCAGAATTTGGTAGTATTAATTAATAGACTCCCGAATACACTTAGCCCCAACCCCATTCTCCAATTCATGCGCTAGGTCCTAAAAAAGCGCTTCAAAACTCCACCAATAATGCCCACTCGATGAAAGTGGGCTGAACTGGTAAAGTTTTGAATCTCCATTACAGGACTTAGAGCATAAAATGGAGGGTGGGATTGGGGCCACGGTGTATTGGGGGGGGGCAATACCTAACACTACCAAAATCTGATAGAGGTCCATTCTGTTGATCCACTGTCTCTAAAGGCACCGTCCACCCAGATTCTCGGCTTCCATGTTTTTGTCGTTCCGGGGCCTTCTCATATCCCTGATTCCTAATATTAAGTTGAGAATTTGCGAAAACCCCGACAAACCCCGAGTAAAAGCTGGGGGCCAGGGGCCACACTACTCTTAGGCATCCAAATCACATCGATCACATTCTAGGTGGACGGTGCTTTTAACAAGAATTTTTTTTACATCATTTACACCATTTTGCATATCTTGCTCACATAATTGTTTTTGTTATGCATGTTATCGAATAATAGAGTTCTCTTATATACATAGTTTACTGCACAGAATCGACAGAAACTTCACTGCACAGAATCGACACAGAACTTTGCTGAACGCTAGCGAGTGTGTTTTTTTGCGAGCTAACAATGGCATTCGCGCGCATAAATCATCATGGTCCAGTACTCAGCAGCCGCGCTGCAGGCACGCTCGCGTGCGTTCAGCCTACAACGGCCTGGGCGATTTCGTGCTTCAAAGGGATATCGTAGATTCTTTTGCATTTCAGGAGGGAGGGCTTCGCTTCTTTTCAACCAAGCCACCTCGTGCCGAGCCCTACGCAGTGGAAACTGGATTTTACAGAATCGCATTCTTAGTCCCAGTTAGTTTTGAAACATCTAGAATTAAGCGCTTAAACTTATTAGCTTATTACAGCAAAACGTCAGTGATTTTTTGCTTCTACAATTCTGAGAAACAATCTTTTTCCTATTCAAGATTCAACGAATCATACAATACATTTTGTCGAAACCAAAAAGATCTGTAACCTGAGAAGCAGCGAGTCAACACAGCTGGCGCAAACTTAAGGGCTCACATAATGATTTCGTGCTGCTAATGCAACCCACCGAGACTGACGAATGAGTAAAAATTTAATTCTCAATATGAGTAAAAAGGTGTTAACAAAAAAATAGCAGAAAAGGAAGGATTATGAAGCACTCACAAAAGCATCCACCAAGATGATTGTAGAATAATCTTCATAAATGTTACCATTATAGCTGAGACTAATCCTGTCAAACAAACGTCCCAAAAGAAGGTTGCTGTCCAATACACAAGCGGCGATAAACCGGCTAACATTTGCTTAAAAATTTCTTTAAACTACTAGCACTTAATATCTTTCGAAAGTTCTGCTTTTTCCATAAATCAATGCTTTATAATGACGGCTCACTCACCTCTGTCCGTCTGTTAAAAAATCGGCAGGGAACGATTTACATTACTTGGAAGCATATTATGTCTCAAAACGAGGTTCATTTCTATTTGTCTATTTGTTCAGTGTCATCATCAACGTCTTTGTCTTTTATGATGCCTTTGCCTGTCAGGTTTCGCTTGATAATTTCCTCAGTGTGAGATTCTGGTCGCAGGAGGTGCCCTATATGGCCCTCTCCAACAAAGGCAGACCCCGTAGTTCAAGTACTTGTCGGGTTACGCACGGCGGTACCCGTTTCTCCCAAGTCCTTCAATCTCAAGTCTGCTCGCACTTGTGAACATTGGACTGTAAAACTCTCAAATAAACTCCGAACACTCCGAACCCAGCTTGCCTACAAGTACATCACCCTACACACGGTGAACTTGGAATCTGATCGATTAAGCTTACCTTCAAAAAATGCAGCCTTTGAGCACACTTTTTTAAAAAACTCACGCATAAGGAAGACGTAAAAGTGATGTAGATAACTGAAGAGATTAATCAAGCTCTTTAATCATCATACTCCAAACTTGGAAAATGTTTTCTTGCGTGAATTGGTGCGTGGATATTCATGAAAACTATTTAACGTGATATTTAGGCAGTCAGTTGTAAGGATGACTGAGCCTCTTCCGCTATCAAGTGCATCCACAGTCAATTGTTTGTAGCTCACGGTTGTTATATAATACATATAGAGAAGTCATGAGAATATTAAGTTATCATTGTGATTAAATAAACGCTGCCGGTGTAGGCTCTGGAGTACATAGTGAGACTGATCAGTCATATAAACTCTTCAAAAATGGAGTAAGAGACAGTTTTTCCTTTTACGATTGCATGTACAATACGCTCATAATTCGCCAAAAAAGTCGCCGAAATGCGGAGCATGCCGCCGGAAAGCGACAGAGTCCGCCGGAAAGCAGCGGAGTGCACCGCACATCACAAGAGTCCGTCAGAGTCCGCGTCGCACCGTATCTCGCTTCAGAATGGACAAATTCTGAATCCAAAACACCGTTCGATTCAGAAGACGAGACGCGTTCTCTAGTGTATAGGAGTTCCACAATTTAGCAAATATCATGACTTATAATAACGGGCTAATGTTTACGTGACTTTGTGTGTGTGTTTGTGTGTCTGTTACGAAATTCGTGGAGCGTGTTCCAGCAAACGTCCTGGGCCCAAATTTTGCACAGCACATGCTACCAGAACAAAACTCCACCATGCAGAAGCATGAGCGAATTCGTTGAGTGGATCCCTTAGAAATTGCGCGCCAAACGGGTCTACCTGGCTTCTGTACCGCAAAATACGGTTCGTATCACCTCTTTTTGCAGAGTCGTGGATGAGTTTGGTAAGCAAATGTGCAAGCGATGGAGTTTAGGCAGAAAGGTGGTCGAAAGTTTACTACATAACGAAAACGGCGCCAAAACGAATTGGTTGTGTAAATGGTCAATTTGCCAAGGTTCTAGCTAAGCGTTTGAGAAAATTTCCGCAAAGAGATGTAGCTCACGGTTATCATTACCTTTATGGCGACTACCAAGTCATGACAAATCCAAAAACCTATTCAAATTTGCGTTTTTCTTCCTGCGAAAAGTTTCATCCACGCGAAATCACCGATCTCACGTGAAAAAACTTTCTAAATGAGTGGTTGTTTACATTTTATTCGTGGTAGTCGGCATAGCGCGGTGAGTTCCAATGCCACGATTTTACGAGAATGAGTAAGGTACATAGATAGCAGAGCCAGTGCGAACCTCTGCGAAGCAGAGGTGATGCACTGGTAAAAGATATACGCTAGAAAGTAAGTTATCGCTCAATTTTGCAGATTTTTGTTTTGTTGCATTTTTCGGTGCGCTGATAACAGTTTTGTCATTGATTTGTCGCTGATGGCACATAGAAAGTATACTGTAGGAGTATGGGAGAAAGTCAGTCTGGTCGAATTTGTTCTAAAATTTGCTCAAGATTACACCGCCCACAGAATATGCAAAACTTCCGTGAACTTCGCGGAATTCTGGGATTTCCGCCAGAGTGCAGATTTTCCGGAAGCGTTTGAAAGCAGCTGCAGACTGTTTTTCAAAAGAGATAGAAGAATTGGTGACTTTTGGAAAAATCACGCGTTCCTAAATTCTACTCGCCATAACTTATTTCGGAATGAATATATTCCGAATCCGAGGATAGCTTTGTGCTCAGTTCATCGGGGCAAATCTTTCGATACACAGCATGTCCTTGATATTCCGAATTCAGTATTCTCAAATTTTTTTGTGGACGTCTCTTCGCAAAGGTGTGAAGTAGCGCGCATTGCTCCTTAGACTCCAGCAAGAACCGTTCGATAGTACTTATTCGATAGTAGACTATGGAGCGCTAAAAGTAATCACAGCGCCTTTCCAATGGAGATATAAGGGCTGGTAAATTGTCTTGTTGTCCCAAATTCTACTCGTCGTAACCCTAGATTACACAGCTGTTTTGCTAAGCAGATATGAGTTTTGTAAATAGCAAGCCGGATAACCCCTATGAGCAAGTTTTCAGAGAACCTCTGGTTTGATTTTTTCTCGTTTCATGCTCTGAAGCTGAAACACACTCAACCACCATATTCAGTACAGGGGGATCCCTTGGGCAAAGTGAACATAATACTTGCATTTAGACTGTGATAACCAATCACGGTGGAATTTCGACGAAGTATGCGATCTTTACACTTTGGGCAAAATGCATGAGGACGTACTTTCGTGGGCTTGTAATAACTCGTCGATTTCTATTTACTGGAGCTCGAGTCATGCACAACTCCTTGATACAGTTCCTGGTGATTTTGTCTTAGAAAAGCAAGCAGCCAAGTTTTCTGACAGGTACGCGAGAAGCGCAGGCGAAGTTACGAGCTTTTGTGAATCCGCCACAGTTACCTGACTATATCTCTGCACAAAGACCCTATACTTGACAAAGAACACGATTTTCATAAGCAGTGTGTTCAAAAATCTCTATGAGAGGAGTTTCTTTTCAAACCAAAATCATCGATATTTTGACCAAAACCCGCTGGCGAGCTTCAGAGCATGAAACGAAAAAGTCAGATAACCCGAAATTCTCTGGAAACTTGCTCATAGGGGTTACCCGACTTGCTATTTACAAAACTCGTATCTGCTTAGCAAAACAGCTTTGTATTCTAGGGTTACAACGAGTAGAATTTGAGACAACAAGATTTTTTTACAATTTACAGCCCTTATATCTCCATTGGAAAAACGTTGTGATTACTTTTTAGCACTTCATAGTCTACAGAATAAGTACTATCGAACGGTTCTTGCTGGAGTCTAAGGAGCAATGCGCGCTGCTTTACACCTTTGCGAAAAGACGTCTACAGAAAAAAATTTGAGAATACTGAAATCGGAAAATCAAGGACATGCTGTGTATCGAAAGATTTGCCCCGATTAACTGAGCACAAAGCTATGCTCGGACGGAATATATTCATTCCGAAAGAAGTTACGGCGAGTAGAATTTAGGAACGCGTAATTTTTCCAAAATTCACCAATTCTTCTATCTTTTTTGAAAGAAAGTCTGCAGCTACTTTCAAACGCTTCCGGAAAATCTGCACTCTGACAAATTCTCAGAATCTCGCGAAGTTCACAAAAGTTTGCACATTCTGTGGGAGGTATTGTAATCTTGAGCAAATAGAACGTATTCGACCAGAGTGACTCTCTCCCATACTCCTACATTATACTTTCTATGTGCCATCAGCGACAAATCAATGACAAAACTGTTATCAACGCACCGAACAATGCAACAAAACAAAAATCTGCAAAATTGAGCGAAACTCTAGCGTATATTTATCATATCTTGCTAAATTGTGGGACTCCTCGCCGAGCTGAATCGAACGGTGTTTTTAAATTCAGAATTCGTCCATTCTGAAGCGAGATACGGTGCGACGCGGACTCTGACGGACTCTTGTGATGTGCGGTGCACCCCGTTGCTGTCCGGCGGACTCTGTCGCTTTCCGGCGGAATGCTCCGCATTTCGGCGACTTTTTTGACGAATTATGAGCGGCATTGTATGCTGCTGAAACGAGTGCAATAACCACGAAGTGCATGGTTTGGGAGAAGTTTGTTTATGCTTACAGAACAGATCATAGAAACCACTCCAGAATCTTAAAGGCACATGTGATCGCACAATGTCGGTTGAATCCAAGACAAGATTCTTCATATTGGCACTAAGCAAATTTTGCACTAGTGCTTCTTCCTTATGTGCGTAGTGTTCCGAGTACTATAAACAGAATGGATAACCTATTTACGATGGTATCTTTCGAACTGCTAACGGCGTTGGCAGACTAAATGACAACGATTGGAAATTTTGCGACCCTTGTAAACACATAAATACTTAATTTTCTGGTATACTTCCCTATCTCATAAACTCACTACCGCGTGAGAATCATCCTCAAGCACGAGAAGTTCAATATGAAGAACCTTGGAGAAAGCTTGTGCGCCGGTCTCGCCGCTCATACCCTGGGACGCCGTGATTGGTCCCTGCCTTTGCTCGGAGGAGGGGAGGGGGCACATAAGGCAGCTCTGATCGCAGCGGTCTCACTCCGCCACCATGAAGGTCGGGCATAAATCACAAGCTGTTACGTCATCCCAAAATTATGTGCAAATTTGTTGGACATGGGTTAAAGAATTATTGATATTCCGGAACGATCAAACAAGATGGTTATCATCATGAGATGCGCGTAATTCGTCTTCAAAAAGCAAGAGCTGCAACGGAGCATGGAGCGCGTTATTCGCAGCCATTAACTAGATTAACGAGTATATCTGACAACTCCAACCCTTACTTCATCCTTCTTCGTAATCTTCCGTAAAATTATATCAACTTGATTCCATTTTAAAAAACACAGCGAGATTAAAGCTTGTTTACTGTTGTCCTTACCTACCCTTGCCACTTCTTTGTGTGATTGCCTCGATTCCATAACTCGATTGTTATAGTCTGACCAAAACTTGTGCTTGCTGCTTTATCAATATAAATTAAACAGTATCGTATCAGCTTGCTGTTTGTTGCTTCATTAACATGAATAAATAGATATCAGCTAGCATTTCCTTTTTTATTAAAAATAGATTTGAGTGGAGTTTCAGGGTCTTAGGCTACTTTGAGTGGAGTTTTAGGGGCTTTAAATGGAGCTTAGTTGGGGCACACTCAGTTTTTCGGAAACCTCCAGAAGACAATCTGGGAGGTTCCGGGGAATAAGTTAGTACTCACTGCGAAGTAACCCGCGGTGCTTTCTCAAATGCTCCACGGCATCCCCACATCGATTATCTGAGCTCGGTTTACATTTGGAAAGAAAGCCTTACAAGCAAATAGTCAGAAATCGAAGCGGCCGATCCAAGTAAACTGCATACCATTGATTGCAGCATAAGATGATGGCTCCAAATCTGTCTTCATTACCTGCTAAAAAACTTTGGATGAAGTTATAGGCCATTAAAAGCATTAATTAGCCAATCATGAGTATAAAGGGCAAAGGCTGTACAGAGCCATGTTCAGCTTGATGCTAGACCAAAACATGGTGCAGCTGGGCTACTATTTATGGCCCATATCTAAATTTGAGTTAAAAAGGCAATAATGTGTAATTTTTATGTAGGTATTTTTTCGCAATAAAACTGCTCATAACTTTGCCTACAAAGGCGTTCAACAAAAACGGAAGACGGATCCAAAGCCAGCATTTTGAACTGCATCAACAGATTTGCAGTTTGTTTAGATTGGCCACTTCATCTAACCATTCCTTTATTAGGTATAAATGCAGATCCACATTTGTGTATGGAAATTGAGACCACCATAAATCCGGAGAGTACCTAGCTGCAAATTTATTAGCTAAAATCGGAATCAATTACCGATGAGAAAGTTGGGTAAAAAAATCAACTTTCTTTAATGGGATTGCTATTGGTTGAAGCGCAGTCACATTAGAATAGAAAGCTTTGTTGGTTTTCCTAAATTTGTCGCAACTCCACAGTTTTGTTAGTGTTTTAAACGCGAAAGCAAATTTGCGTAGTGCTAATTTCGTACGTTTAGCGACGACTTGAAAACTCTGGGGAACAGAACTTACCTGCCCGAGATATTCTTGCACCTTATGGGTGTGTGTCTGCGGGGTACAATTAGGCATAGCGAGCTTGCTGATTCTATATGCTCCTTAGGATACAGCGCTAAGCTAAGCCCCGCCCTCACTCTGTACCATTTTGGCATAGGACCAAGACATGCCAGAAAACCTGGCAATGCCTGAGTAAATCGAGGCTGGTCAGCATTAAAATGTGCTAAAAGATGGCTGCGAGGCTCAAACTGGAGCTGATAAAAAGAAGAAAGCTGGTCATTAGGAGGATTAGGCATATGAATGAAACCTGTCTCGAGAAACTAAGAAATGTATAACCATAGTCATATATATCAGGTGGGTGCAAAAGTTTGTTCGCCGGTTTTTCAAAAAATTATAACTTTCTTCCTACTTCATGAATTTCTCCCGTTTTATATTTATTTGAAAGAGGGAACCTTTCGCATTTCTAGCGATAATATCAAAAGGCGGTTGGTCAGAAACAGAGTTTAAAAAAACAAAAAAAAACAACTTTTTATTTCCTTTATCAAGCCAAATTTCTTCACATGGAAACCTGTTCAAGACATCCCAACAAAGCCGTTTGGATAAAATAAATGCTTTTTACCATCCTCTATGCATCGGACGTGTGCTGATGAGTTTCTTTGCTGAAAATGGCCCTTGGTGGTGCTTGCACATGACCCCACCTGCACCTCACCACTGACTTGTACCGCTTTGCCGGCTTGTAACTCGACCTGCAGTCAATATTTGGGCCTGCAATTAGGCTCGTTCGAAAGAAGAGACTTCCTCTACACGATAATGTGCAAATAAGTTCAGCTTGACCAATCCCAGAAATATGGCGGATGGGTGGTCGAGGGCAGCTTCAGTTGTAGTCTAAGCACTTTTCAGGTAAAGATGAAGAGAGCTCCTTTCGCTACCAATTTTATCCTGGAAGTTCAAAACTGTCAATTTTTTTGTAATAGATCCATTTCGAAGCTCTAAGACTGTTCTGGTGTTCATAAGAGCTTTCACTCCAATCACCTCTAAAACTGCACTTTTTCACCCTATCAGCCAAATCTCTGAAGTCCCAAACTCAACTCATTTGCATATCATCGTGTCCAGGAAGTCACGCTCTTTCGAATGAGTCTACCTGCAGTCTCTTATAATGTCTGGCTGCCGAGTTGCAATCCTGCAAAACGGTACAAGTCAGTGGTGAGGTGCAGGTGGGGTCATATGCAAGCACTGCCAAGGGCCATTTTCAGCCAAGAAACTTATCAGCACACGTCCGATGCATAGAGGATGGCAAAGGGCATCTATTTTATCCAGACGGCTTTGTTAGGATGTCTTGAACAGGTTTCCGTGTGAAGAAATTTGGCTTGATGAAGGAAATTAGAAGTTGTTTTTTGAAAAAACTAAAATAAAACACAAGCTTGCGTTTTTTGGGGAAGTAACCATAACCATTGTGTTGTTCTTGACGAGCTCTGGATAGTAGTATGCTTACCCGTCCGGATAACTTGTGTTTCCGCTTTAAAATAGTACTCAAAAAAAATTTTTGCGTTCGAAGAATTAATGTCCGCGACATTGTAACGCGGCCATTTTCGGACTTTTTTTTTGAAAAAGATTCTTAAAATTTCTAGAACAAATGTTTCTCAAAAAACTCAAAGTGTAGATTGTAGATCTTGAAGAGCTCTACCACCTCATGTAATTATTGCATTTTTTCATCCTTGTTTTCCCTCTGAAAAAGAGCGATGAAAAAGGGAGGGAGGCTTGTCCGCAACTTTTTGGCGGTCACTGTATATTAAGTAGGTCCGAAAATTTTGCCGATTTTTTCAATCCATTGGCAAACACGCTAGAATGAAGATAAACAAACGCTTCAAAATGTATCTAAAGCAGAATTTCTTCCTCTTTCCAGATGCTAAACACTCATTGTGTTTCATTGCGAGAGTGACAGGATATTTGTTGGAAATTTACAACGACTCGTTTTTACCATCTCCAACTTTCGCTAATTTTCAGAATTTTTGTATGTGACTTTCGGAAAATCCCTAATAACCAGCACATAGGGCAAACCTTTTGCCAACTTATGCAATTTTTTTTCTTTTTTTCAGCTGCGTTTTCAGATTTTTGCTAAATAATTTTCTAAAAATCTTGTGTTTTGGCAAAATAGCACGATCTGTTATTGCACCAAACACTGCAAAACCTAAAGAAAACTGAGGTTTCAACATATGATTATTCTACCGCTACCATTACAAGTAAATGATCGATTTCGCTTCAAATTATGAAAATTTTGAAACATAGGTTACGTCAGTGCGCACTTCTGAAATTGAGAAATACTGCGATTTTCCCCGCAGATTTTGCCTGCTTCGGCAAAGAAAGACAAGTTTAGAAGGAGAAAAAAATTCTGCATCGAATGGTGACTGAAATGTTCAACATTTTATGTTCTACGAAGTTAAAATAGGATGATTGTAAAATTTGGTCACTTCAAAAAATAAATCGTAGAAATTCTGAAAGACAAGCCGTAGAGCTACAAAAAATTGCTTCTGTTGGCAAAAGCTTTGCCCTATCTGACGGTTATCAGGGCTCCTCCGAAAATCTGATACAAAAATTTTGAAAATTAGTGGAAGTTGGACATGGTAAAAACGAGTGGTTCTACTTTCCAGCAAATATCTCGTCACTCTTGCAACTAAACACAATGTCATTTGAGCAGCTGAAAAGAGGAAGAAATTCTGCATTGGATACATTTTGAAGCGTTTGTTTATCTTCATTCTAGCGTGTTTGCCGATGGATTGAAGAAACTGGCAAAACTTTTGCACCGACCTAATATGTTAGGTTGTCCCAAAAGTTCTTGCGCCGGATTTCCAAAAAAAAACATGACTTCCTTTCTTCTTAACAATTTTTCTCAAAGATATTTTCGTATGAAAGAATGAACCTATTTCTTTATATTGGTGCTTTTGCCATGAATCAGCGTTGGTAAGTTCGAGAATTAGAAGCAATTGAAGGAAATTAGTCAAGGTCGACATTTTTCAAGCTGGATCACGAAATATTCTGGAAGTACTTTTATTTGATAGAGAAAATTTTGTATATTACGGTGGTGCCGTTTTCATGAATTAAAACGAAGTAGATCGAGAGCTAGAAGCAAATAAGGAGAATTTCTTTAATTTTGCAATTTTTGATCATGCTTGATGTCGCGGATTGCGCGACTTCTTCAAGGAGTCCGCTTCTCGTGCGCGAAGGGGTCCTAAAACGCCAGTCCTCGCGCGCTGCCCCGCCCTCTCGCTCGCTACTTATGCCGCAACTCACCTGCTAAAAGTCACGTACGCCACATGAGTCTACTCGCGAGCGGTCGGCTTCAACAGTCCAACTATCGATCGATCTAGCAGCGCCGTTTCCTCAACTCACGCGAAGAACACCACCACGCATGGAGGACTGGCCCGATGCCTCGAGGTAACCCGATTGGTGCTTCTTGCTTGCCGCAGGGCAAAGGAGTACCTCCGCGGGGGTTTTCTTTCTACCGGCCTTTAGGTAACATCTTGGCCGGCGTGTGCTCATTCCATTGTAATGAGTTGTTTGTGTGTTGGTGAAGATCCGGATAAATGGTGGGCACTTTAGAGTCCTAGTGTTTTGGTACGAGTGTTGGGCTTAGGGCTCAGCCCTTAGCCCCATGAATATCTGTATGCTGTTATATCCATACAGATATAACAGCATACAGATATTCATGGGGCTAAGGGTTGTGTGTTCATGTGGAGTAGACGTCCTGAAAGGTTCCATCTGCAAGAGGACAGGCATGATCCGCGGTAGTGCCAGCGTGATAATGATCCACAACTGCCAACAGTGTGTGGAGCGGCCCGAGAAGCTGGCAGTTGAGATTGGGGGGGGGGTTAGGTTGGTAGCATAGGGCCACTAAGATGCTAATGTATCCGTGTTTGGCAGGCCATAAGAGCGTGGCGCAAGCTAGCTACCCTTCCCCAAGTGTCGTTGTCCTGTTTCACGGATGGCGTCCTCAGCTCCCCTCGCCGATGCAGGAGAGCACTTACCACTGACGTCCGGAGCTGGGGACCCCAATCCGCGACACTTGAAAAAGCTTAAAAACGTCACAGAAAAGGCGAAAAGGTCACAGACATGGGTTTTGTGACTCCCCTTTCTAGATTAGCGAAAATCGTGCCAAATGAAAGCAATTTTGATTTTCGTGATTTAATCGGATTTTTGGGTCTGCGTTTTTCATGAAAATGAAAATTGCTCCTGATTGGCGCGATTTTCGCTCAGCTACAAAGGGAAGGTCACAAAACCCATGTTTATAACTTTTTCGCCTATTCTGTGACGTTTTCAAGCTTTTTTGATCAAGCTCGAAAATTGTAAAACTGAAAAAAATCTCTTTATTTGCTTCTTACTCTCGATCTACTTCATTTCAATTCATGAAAATGGCACCACTGTAATGTGCAAAATTTTCTCTATCAAATAAAAATAATTCCAGAATTTTTCGTGGTCCAGCTTGAAAAATGCCGATCTTGAATGATTTCATTCAATTGCTTCTAGCTTTGGAACTTTCTGACGCCGCTTCACAGTAAAGACATTATTGTAAAGAAAAGGTTTCCTCTTTTAAATGAAATTGAAACCAAGAAAATCCATCATGTGGCAAGGAAGATATGATTTTTTGAAAATCCGGCGCAAGAACTTTTGGGACAACCTTATATATACAGGGTGTCCGTAAAGTATTTATGCACTGTTTGATCGTTAATATCTCCGTTCCCAGATAGTATTTTGCCGAGCTTTAAGCACCATACTGTAGAGCTGGCTTCAACTTAGATTTATTATAGAGCGAATCAGCGATCACTCACTGTTACTGTAGGATTACGGTAGAAACTTGAAACATATGGTGTCAATGTGGAAAAAGCTGTCGTTTCAAAATTTTTCAAAAAAATATGAAAACTTGTGTAATAGGGTTTCTATGGACGCTGAGTTCAATACTCAACTATTCACAAGATTGCGAAGCTTTCTAAACTGTGTAAACGCACTTTTTAGGAACATTGAAAAAATGGCCGCTACCTCTTACCTGGCATAACTCTTCAATGAAGCATCATAAAAAGTTGGGAACTTCAAAGTTAGCATCAGCAACTCTAATTAGCCTAGTGTAAAAGTTTTCAGGCTGTTTTGTTTCCTTTCTGAGGCTCTAATTAGCCTAGTGTAAAAGTTTTCAGGCTGTTTTGTTTCCTTTCTGAGGCAAAATATGGCCTTTCATGGCTCAAAACCCTCTTTGAAGTTCCTACCGCAATCCTACAGTAATGAGAGGAGACCGGCGATTCGCTCCATACTGTAAATCTAAGTTGAAACCAGCTCTACAGTATGGTGCTTGGGGCTCGGCAAAAGACCCCCTGTGAACGGAGATATTAACGATCAACAATGCATACATACTTTACGGACACCCTGTATATACAGGGTGTCCGTAAAGTATGTATAACTGTTTGATCGTTAATATCTTTCTTCCCAGCAAGTCTTTTGCCTTGCTTCAGGTACCGTTTTGTAAAGCTGGCTTCAACTTAGAATTACGGTATGGAGCGAATCACCAATAGCTCTTCATTACTGTAGGATTACGGCAGAAACTCGAAACATATGGTGTCAATGTGAAAAAAGCTGCCGTTTCAAAAATTTCAAAAAATGTGAAAACTTGTGTAATAGGGTTTTTATGGACGCTGAGTTCAATACTCAACTATTTATAAGATTGCGGAGCTTTCTAAACGGTGGAACCGCACTTTCTAGGAACGTTGAAAAAATGGACGCTATCTCTTACCTGGCATAACTCTTTAATTAAGCATCATAATAAGTTGGAAACTTTACAATTAAAATCAGCAACTTCAATTAGCTTAGTGTAAAAGTTTTCAGGCTGTTTTGTTTCCTTTCTAGGGCAAAATATGGCCTTTCGTGGCTCAAAACCCCCTTTGAAGTTTCCACCGTAATCCTACAGTAATGAAGAGAGATGGGTGATTCATTCTATACTGCAAATCTAAGTTGAAGCCAGCTTTACAAAATGGTATCTAAAGCAAGGCAAAAGACTTCATGTGGAAAGAGATATTAACGATCAAACAGTGCATACATTTTTTACGGACACCCTGTATATTAGGTTGATTCATAATTAATGCACGTTTTTATAACCTCTTCTTTCAAGAGCTAGTATTTGATGTGTAACCAATTTCCTCAAAAACTTTTTACGCCTTCCAAAAGAGCGTTTTTTCTAGTTTCTTATGCGGCCTTCGCTTTCGTACATCTCCTTTCGTTCCAAACTTCTAAGCCTTCAAATGAAAGAGACTAAATCCCAGAATTTTTGCTTTTCACCCTTTTTGCCCTAAATTTATGAGGAATGGCTGGATTAATTTCAAAAAGTATGCTTAAGGATCATGAAACTTTGTGTTACAAGATGCTTTTTGAGCAAAATATTCCATGAATACTGAGCCGAGAAATTCAATTGCAAACTTCAACAAGCGTCGCGGCCCTTTCGTGCCATATAAAACTTTGAAACAAAAAGCGGTCGCAGTTCTTTTGCACTATTCAGCAAGGGTAGACCTATTTGATTTGATGGCAGAAAAGTGCTAGGGTTTTCTCACCTTCCAGTGGGGAAAAATGAAATTATTCCAAAAATGACCGATTTTTGAGCTCGCCGAGATGCCAAAAAAAAAGTGAGTACTTTCGATTTTTTTGCGATATTTTTTTTTTCAAAAGTTTCCGTAACCCTTGGCTACACAACGAGCGAAGTCTACTTTATCCCACTTCATTTCAGCATAAGTTATGTTCCTCTTAAAGAAGAGGCTTCTGAAAAAAGTTGTTGGCAATCTTCAGGCCAAAAAATCTTTCTTGTAATAGAGGCGGTCACGCTTAAGCATTTGTTTCATAGCCACTGATTTAATGGTTATAGTAGTTTTTATTGCGCTCAGAAATGTCTTTTAAAAAAAATTATTTCGGTTGAAAGTTGAAGTATAGAAAACGTGCATTAATTATGAATCAACCTTACATATATTAGGTCGTTTCAAAAGTAATTTCGCTTTTTTCAAACGGGCACCAGATTTGAAGGAACAAAGCTTTCTAAGAGATCTTAGAAGCATTCGATGCAGAATTTCATTCTCTTTCTAATGGTTATGAAATTGTTGCAAAACTGCCAATGAGCTTTCAGAAAATAACCAAAATCTGCGACCTGTGCTTTTTGAGATAGTCAAGTTTCACAATTTTTTAAAACTTTTATATCAACCCTCCGAAAAAGTACAAGTGACGCCTTTATAGAGCAAACCCTACAGAATGCGAAACTACTTTTTTCTCCTTTTCATAGCTTGTCCTACATTTTTAACAGAATTTTAACTGATGCTACCGATTTCTATACTTGGGCAGCTAAATCCTCATAGAACATCAAAAGAAGAGCAGCTCGCGCACTATTCGATGCAGCATTTTCTCCTCTTTCCAACAGATGTTTTATGTTTCCGATTCGTTTAGTTTCCGGGAGAAATCATCATAACTCATTTTTTTAGCGAGCCCCAGGCTGTACCCGAAAAAATTCGAAATTTGATATTTCGAACCCATAAACTCTCATTTGCTTTATAAAATCAATATTAAGTCATATATCATCTTGAAAGCTTGAAATTCCGAGTAATTACTGATGTTTGATGCGACTGTGGTTGAGGTGGGCCTGCTAATATCCGATGGTTCTGCTAAAAATCTTTTAAAAAACTACGGCGAGCTACGAGAAAAAGAAAAAAGTAGTAGTGTATTTTGTAAGGTTTACTCTACCGAATCTTTACTTGAACTCCTTCTGAGGATTGTTTTGAAAGTTTTAAAAAATCGTGAAACTTGACCATCTAAAAAAGCATGGGTCGCAAATTTTGGTTATTTTCTGAAAGCTTATTGACTGTTTTGCAACATTATCATAACCATTAGAAAGAGAATGAAATTTTGCATCGAATGCCTCTAAGATCTCTTAGAAAGCTTTGTTCCTTCAAATGTGGTGCCCGTTTGAAAAAAGCGAAATTACTTTTGAAACGACCTAATATATACAAGGTGTCCCAAAAAATGTGAACACTGTTTGGTCGTTAATAACTGCGTTGCTTTCTTGTCTTTCGCTGAGCTTGAGGCACCATTCTGTGAAGCGAGGTTCAACTTAGATTTGTAGTATGCAGCGAATCACCGATCGTTGTTCGCTACTGTAGGATTACGGTATGAACTTCTAGCATGTGGATTTATTGTGAAATATGCCATTTGACAAAATTTGTCCAAAAATTCTGAAAAATTGTGTACTAGGGTTTCCATGCGCGCTGATTCCATTAGACAACTTTTTACGAGTGTTTTTAGATTTTTTGACGGTGTAGTCACATTTCTGACGAATGGTAGAAGTTCAGTTATTACGGTTTGAATAGGATAAACTTGGAAAGAAGCATCACAGTAAAATGGAAATTTCATATTCGAAATTAGCGTCTTCCATTACCATAGTATAGAAGTTTTTGGGTTGTTTGGTTTTGTTCCGAGGCAGAATACAAGAAATGGCATACAAGGCCTAAAATCTTTGTCGAAGTTCCTACCGTAATGTTACAGTAATGAAGAGCGGTCGACGATTCGCTCCATACTGTAAATCTAAGTTAATCCTCGCTCTATAGAATAATGCCTCAAGCTCGGCGAAAGACTTTAAAGCAAGGGAGTTATTCACAATCAAACAGTGTTCACATTTTTTGGGACACCCTGTATATATATATACATAATGGCAAAGGCACAGCTATAAAGGAAAAGGTTTCCTCTTTCGTACAAAAATAATCTTGAGAAAAATCGTTGGGAAGAAAGGAAGTTATGATTTTTCTATCAACAACATAGATAAAATATTAGGTTGTCCCAAAAGTAAACCGTATTTTCAAATAAATCAGACTGTTTCCGTTTTCCTGGCAGACTTGGGATACTAATCGTCAGAGCGAAGCAAGCTCTGCAAAATGACCACCAAGGATCCGCCTATCGCATTCCATGTGAAGTTTGTAGCCAAAATCGAAACAAAAATTTATTACCTGAAAATTGGATTTCTGCCATAAAGAATCCTACAGACTTCCAACTTGGTCATTATACAGTAGGCACATAGTAGTACTCAAATATGCTTTTGCCGAATTTTTTTCCGAGCATAGAAAGAGAGAAACAAAAATTATCTAAAAATGGCAAACCCTGCTTCCAGTCCCTCCCAGATATGTTGTTTATACTACAAGCCTTACTAAGTATAATTCAAAAAATTTACCCCTGTATGTGCTCTTATGTCCAAAAAATATCAAGTTTTACAGAAAAAATCCGAAAAAAGTGGCTTTTTGGCATTTTGGGACCCCCTTTGTTTCTCAATTTTGAGCTCCGGAAAAAATCAACCAAGAACATTTTTCGATACTACTATGTATCTACTATATAAAGACCAAGTTGGGAGTCCATAGAAATTTTCTGGAAGGCTACCCTAAAATCATCATTCGATAGAGCTTGCCTCGCTCTATCGAATGGTGTCCCAAGTCCGCCAGAAAAACAAGAACAGTTTGATTTATGCAAAAATACGGTTTACTTTTGGGACAATATTTGAATCACAAAGATATGTGCGTCCTGTACACATTGATCGTTTGATAGGCCAGCCGACCTTCGTAAGAGGTTTCTTGAGCTAAATGTCGAATTCACCGAAGAAAATTTCGGCTCTGTAAGAAAATACAGCGCAAAACCAAAAGCATATTTGAAAGGAGCGCTTCAGAAAACCCCTAAATCTGCTTAATCGAAACTGAGCAGATAGTTGCTAAACATCAGTTTTGTGCTTCTGTTGAATTTCCGGTTTCATGATTAATGGATGCATCGCGAAAGCGTCGATGGATGGGGATGGGGGCGGTTCTTAGAATACACACAGACTAGGCTCTGTACACTATGCTAATTGCGTATCTTACTTCTCATAGTACTTAAGGTACGCTGCGGCAAGTCTTTCGAGTAGATAAATTCCCGAACCCGAAAAATCTATTAAGTCGGTCCGAAAGTTTGCGCTGTTTTTCAGACCCATGCTCAAACCACTTAGAATAAAGTTAGACAAAAGACTTTCAGAACTATCCAACGCAAAATTTTTTCGTCTCTTCAGCGGTAATGTCTATGTTCAGATCCCCTCATTGTTTGCGGTCAATTAGGATAGAAAACTTTTGAGCTGGTTTTTCTAAAATTGTTGCAAATCACAGTCACAGCCAGCCAGTCACATTAGGATAGAAAGCATTTAAGTTGGTTTTTCTAAAACTGTCGCAAATCTACAGTTTTGGTAGTGTTTTAAACGCGATAGTAAACTTGCGTAGTGCTACTAAGCTTTCGATAGGCGAAAGCGTATGAGCGTTTATGAAACCTATGATTACAAATAAAAAAACTACGGCATGTAATTTCAAATGAAAAATCTATTAGGTCGGTCCATGTTTGCGCTGTTTTTCAGACCCATGCTTAAACCAATTAGAAAAAGGTAAACAGAAAAACTTTCAAAACTATCCAATGCAAAATTTTCTCCTCTCTTCAATGGTTTGTCTTTTCAGATTCCCTCAATGTCCGCTTAATAAATAATCGGCAGGGATCTCCAACTCATGATCTTCACCCATTTTCAGTTTAATCATTTTTTAAAATTTACACTTTCAACTTTTGGATTAGCTTCGGTATCTGTTGGATAGAAAAAACGAAATGCAATACAATACATTTTTCTGGCATCTTTAGTTGGCTTCTCAAAATTTTTGAAGAAATTTTTTTGATGCGATCAAATTCATCTCTGGGTAACTCAGTTCTCACAGAACAATAAACGACTACGACTACTAACAAAAGTGTTATTTGATGCATTTTTTCCTCTTTTTATCAGACTTCTTTTCTCCCTGATTTGTCTAATATTTGAGGATAAAATCATTACAATTTTTATCTTCAGACTTGTTCCAGGCTGTACCCACAAAATTCGGAATTCAGTATTGCCAAGCGCGGTCATAATCTGTTCCTGGAAGCCTCGAATCGCAAAGATTTGTCAGCGCTTAAAGCAATTGTGTGTTTTGCGACTTTGCAAAAGTGAAAGTTTTTGGAAAATTTATTTCAAGAAATACTGAAGTGTTAGTTGATGAAGCCGAAATTGTCCATTGTATTGCATTTCGTTCTATTCAACTGTTATCGTAACTAGCCCAAAAGTTGAAATTGGAAATTTTAAAAAATAGCCAAACTAAAAATGGGTTGGAGAGATTCTTTCCCCGATTATTCTTTCCCCGATTATTGAGCGGACGTTAAGGAAGTCTGAACAAAAACATAACCGTTACAAAGAGGAAGAAATTCTGCATCGGATATTGCTTACCGCGTTTGTTTATCTTCAATCTTAATGGTTTGTGCATGATTCTGAAAACAGCGCTAACTTTCGGACCGACTAATAATTAACTTTTAAAAAATGTTCAAGTTTTACCTGAGTATAAAAGTCTTAATTATGACAAAATAAACAAAGGATGTGCTAGCGATTTGTTTGTGCTTTAGATTAGCATCAAGAGGGGCGATTTGCGGCTTCAAAGGATACATTTGAAAACAGAATCACGCCGACGGTGAAACTCTATGGATTGAATACTTTGGGCAAGCTTATGGGGTTTGGTTGAATAGAGCTTTTTACATCAAAATCTGACAATTCTTAGTATGTGACATTGAAAAAGATCAAAAAATTAATTGGGATATCACCGTAAAAAGAAAGGCGAGACTTGTCAGTGTGCATGTGCACACAATTATCTCTGTGTACAGCTTAGCAAAAGATTTATCTACCATTGCAAAATCTTTCTTTCAAAGTTAAATGTCTCGTTGAAGAAGAATTTTCAAGTTTATTGCCCAAGGCGGAATGTTTCCAAGAATAAAAATGCATACTTGCCTATTAATATATGTATATGCCCGACCCGCTTAGTAGCAACATATAGGGCCGCTGTAAAATTTTGATTGTTCAAACAATTACCTGATGTCGAAAGCCACATAATCTTTCTTCAATCAACGGTGTGACAAACGATGTTTCAAGAAGTAACACATTTAGGAGATATATTATAGGAGCTAATTGGGCGGCAAGTAGGGCATCTCCTTTTTGGATTACTTCCTTGGCAGCGTGTAGTTCAATCCGACCTAAACGAAGATTCATTTGGAAATTTTATGCATACATGAGTAATAGGCGAGGGTTTACTGAATAGAAAAGTTGTAACCGAATAGAAAATCAGCGCTCATGTTTACTTTTTGATGAACCAGGCACTTTCAATTTGCTGAGCAATTGTTAAGTGAAAAAAAAACGTTAATGGCTTTTGTCTAGGCAAGTACGAAAAAGTCATAAGGCACCAGCAAGACACCATGAGAAGTCACCCATGCAGAGTTTGAGCTTTTCTGAAAGTCGGATATTCATCATAAGAAAGCGTGAGCATTTTACAAATGGACAACATTTATTTGACAGGTATGGAACGTTTTCTGTACGCAACTGTTATAAGCTTTTCTAGCTCAGAAACAAAATAAAAAAAAAAGAAAAAAGATGATGGAATACAAGCTTCCTCACCATATTAAGATACACTACAACCTAACAAGGGAGGTCCGTCTGGTCGAAGCGGCTTACATGAATAATACCACTATAAAGAGCGTTTAACGTTGATTTTACTCTGTTTTCGATAACCGCCGAACGGCTCTAAAGTTGTGAGCGTTTTTGAGTAACACTAAATGCATACTTAGCACAAAATTTGCCAGAGTTGCTCAAATGGTCCAATTTTGCTTACCAGAGCATTCCATTTGAACAATAAGTTCTGTTCAAAACACCCATACTGAACACTGCTCTATTGGAGCGCTGAAAAGACCGTACAGAATTTGAATTTTACCTATTTATATCGGCATGCGGAGGCGCTCGGCGGATAATGAAATCAGATATGGAATTAGCGTTTTATGCTCTTCAAAGTGGTGCAAGACTCATTTGGAAATTTCACTCCGACTAATCGGATTTCGCTTGTAAGAAGGTTCAACATACATTCGCGATCTTGTACCTCGTTCAGCTCTCGAATATTCATTGAATGCTTAATGGAGTTGTTGTAGAGATGTATGGAGGCATGTTTGCATTTGTCTATTAGATGTTGATCAAATAATAAATTTGCAGGACTTTCTGGAGATGATAACCTGACGCTAAATGTTTAATGTCCTAAAGGTTTACACGCTTTTGCGCCAAGCGTTTCTTTCCTGCTGCTCTGTTCAGAAAATAGTTTATCATGTCGTCTTCTCAAAGCTGAACCGTCGTAAACATTGGACGATGAGCTTTCGCGTCGAAAAATCCTACTCATACGAGTTTTTCTCATCAGGTTCAGCCGTGAATCAAAACGCTATGCTAGCCCGCTCCGTTTCTCCCGCGAAGTACGTACAGTATTCAGAGGGTTGCAATCAGATAAGCAAAAGTTATTATTGCCAGAAATTGTATATTCTAATGTAAGCGTATAGTCTTGAGAGCTGTCATAACATCTACGATTGATGTCGACTCAAAGAAATTTCTTTCCCGTGTTAATGAGGCGTCTTTTATAAAGTGGTTGATGTACAGAGTGTCCCAAAAAGATGTGCACTCTGTTTGATCGTTAATAACCCTCTTTCTTTATGTCTTCTACCAAGCTTGACTACCATTCTGTAGAGCGAGGTCCAACTTAGATTTGTGGTACAGAGCGAACCACAATCGCTCTTCATTGCTATAGGATTATGGTATGAACTTTCATCATAAAGCCTCACTGTGGTATAGGCTTTTTGACAAAGTAATTTCAGAAAATCTGAAAATTTGTTGGCAAGGTTTTCAAGCGTGCTGATTTTACCACATAATTTTTTCGAGCTTCTCGATGGCGTATTCAAATTTCTGACAAACATTGGAAAAACAATTGTGTCCCTACCTCTTGAATAATTTATGAAAGAAGCGCAATACTGAAGTACAAATATCATATTTAGAGTCAACGAGTTCGACTGTTTTAGTACAAGCAAAAGTGGCTTTTTGGTTTCTTTTCTGAGGCAGAAAACGGCAAAAAAACGCTTTTAATGGCTTGAAATCCTTCACGAAGTTTTTATCCTAATATTACAGTAATGAAGAGCAATCGATCGTTCGCTTTGCTTTGCAAATCTAAGCTGAACCTCGGTCTACAAAATGGCGCCCCAAACTCGGCAAAAGACATGAAAGCAGGAGAGTTATTAACGATAAAACAGTTTGCACATCTTGGGACATTCTGTATACTGTGAAGCGAATGTAATCAAAGAATTCGGTTTTTCCAGGTATTCGACTTTGGGAATATAAAAAATATGAAGGTGGAGCTGGCATTCCGAGTTGCACCACGTTCTTGAGCAGTCCTTAGTGCTTGATCACCTCATGTAGCGAAATTTACCCCTGTTGATTTCGACTCGTCTTAGGTCTGCTTTCCTACCGTTCCTACCATATCCTGATGACCAGCAGACAGAAATGAGCTTCACCACTCATCCTACATGACAGGGGGAATGTGCACAGACACACATATTTTCTGCTTTTTTATATATAGAGATAGAGTATTTAGCGTCTTCAACACCCTCTGCGGGCAAACACCGAACGCATTCTAATACAAAGTCAAAGAAACTAATGAGTACGTGCAAACCTTTTGCAGTGAATTGAGGGAGCCGGGCTGATTGTCAAGTCAGTGCCTCTATTCCCCCAGATTACTCTAGCATCAATTTACCGGCCCGGAGGGTGGACGGCCTGAGGGAAGGATTAAACCTGGGTTTGACGTGGTAATCGCGGCGCCTCACACTGCTCCGCCACTCGTCCCCCTCAAGAAATACAAATTGATTATCAAATGTTCATATTTTTGATCTATTCGCTTTATGCAGCAAAGTCAATTGCCAAGAGAAAACAATATTGTGCTGGGATTTAATTTGTTGTCGCTTTTTACTGCTAGGCTAAAGGGTTCTTGGAATGTACAAAAATGTTGGAATAATCCAAAACAATTGTTGTCGATTACATCTACAGGCAGATGTAATTTCCAAGCAGGTAATCCAGAAAAGAAGGAAAAAAATATTGAAAACGAAAGAAATTGCTAGAATAGATAATAGTCTCTTGATGAAAATGAAACGCAAAATTCATGCCGGTCACAATCTTTCCCAAATGAAATCCTGAAGGTATATGCTGCGAAACAAAAAGGGATTTTTGATTAGTGTGTCAGATTGCTTGCGCCCAACGTTTTCAAAATCAATTGCGAAAAATATCAAAAGGGGTTTCATTATCTATTCTAATTGCTTGCGAGTCTACGATTTAGAAAAATTTGGAAGCGAGATTAGAAGCAGAGAAAGAAGCACAAATCTTAAGGTAAGTCACAATCACAACTTAATTAGGGTCTATTCAGACAACAAAGTCACACAAGCAGTAAGATTCGTATGGGAGTGGCTAAGTGGCGAGACAAGCGGCAGCGGCTTGACGCCATTTTTGGGATTATCCGAAATTAAATTTGCATTTAAAAAATAGACATTACTTAATGTTCTTGTTTTTATTACTGGTAGCTATGACGTGCTCCTGATAAACGTTTTGGACTTTTTGACATTTTCAAAAGTGGCCAAAGAGCTTTTTGTAGGAAAAGAGCAAGTTACCACCACTGCTCTAGTGGTTGCGGCTGCACAGCCTGCCGTTGTTGCGATTATGAGAGAAAAATAAGCCCGCCTCCGGAATGTTCTCTTGCACTTCCGCCGCCAGCTTCGGCTGGCACCACTGCACCTCATTTAATCGTTCCTCACTTCCTCTCTCCCTGAATTCCTTTTTTAATGTTTTGTATTCTTTATGTATCGTTCGTATCCATGTAACTTCTTCATTGCTCTAGATTTCTTCTACCTTTTATTGTAATATCCTCATTTACTAATCCATGTAACTTTTTCATTACCCTCGATATCATCTACCTCCTAATATAATCTCCTTATTTACTATTCTCATCTACCTCTTATATTATGCCTGTATATCTGTCTGCCTACCCATCTCTATATACCCAATTTCTATAATGTTATGTCACAAGGATAAATTTTAATAATCATTCATGCTTTGTACAGAAGGAAGAAGCTAGAGAAAGTCAAAATAGCCGTACGTTAGTGGACAAAGTTCTAAAAATAGCCTAGAATTATTAAAATATCACACTTTGTTTCATTTCGAATGTTCGCACATCACAGAAAATGAGCACACGAAAACATGCCAAACTGGATTCACCGTGCTCATTTTTTTTAACAGATGGCAGGTACAGTCTGCCCCGATCTGGTGGATCAGGCCGAACCGTCGGCGTGGATTTGCGCGCTCGCAGCGCTAGGCGATTGCGCTGCATATGCGCGCTATCGGAGAGAGCGAGGAGATCGAAGAGGGAGCAGACAAGCAGGCCGTGGGCGTGACCGCGAGACCTTAGCGACGCGTGCTCCCGCCATGCCATTTTTGGCCTGATTGGGAATGGGGCAGACTGTAGACAGCCCTCACTTACTGTATGAGAAAAATTTTTACTTGAAGCACTATATAAAGAATCTTTCAAAAAATCGCTGATTACGGTGAATTAAGGGATTTCATTCATCTCGACTAATTGGCATTGTATATTGATGTTTTTGAAGTCGCACCTTGATTGTATGAGTAAGGTAAAGCAAAAACTTCAACAATCATTGTTGTGCAGGCAACATTTTTAGACTCACTTAGAGCGGCGGTGGCTAGTTTGTTTTAGAGCTTTTGAGAACAACAGATTATTGCTACAACTTCCTCCGAACCGCCTTCCAAACTTTGTTTTGATAATTATGAAAAACAAGCAAGATGTAGGATATTCCGAACGTTTATGCACATTATGTGCTCAATAATAGCGTCAAGACTTGCATCGTTCATTTGCTACAACCTGCTCTGCCGCTAATGTATTATCCTGTAGAGCTGGCTCTAAACTGAATTTGCAAATTGAACAAAATTACCGATCTTCATTACTGTAGGACTAAGACAAAAGCTTCAAGCAATTCATGGTCTTTTTTGCGCAAAGCAAAACAAACGACCTCAAGATATTACAATAGATTACAATAGACTAATCAAAATTGCTGATTCTGAATGTGAGGTTTGCACTGTTTCGCACATATTACGCCATTAATGACCTGATGACTATTTTTCTAATGCTCTCAAAAGTGACCGTGCGAACAGCTCAGTTATTTGGGATTGTAAGAGCAGGATGTACTTGTCTGAATGGCAACGATCGCAATGGTTGTATGCTGGAGTTCCAGTAACCGTAGAGTAATGAAAGAGATCGGTAGATTGCTTTGCACTGTAAATTTAAGTTCAATGCTGCTGTGAAGATTTCTATCTCGTGCGTCCGTCTTGAGCGGTCGATCTTGTGTGCTCTCTGTTTTCATCACATATTCTTGAAAAACTTTATCAATTTTCCGAATTCTGTCGTTCTGCACACTTTCGTTTTTTGTGCTGCGTTTTTTGCTCCATTCTTTAGCGCAAAAACCCAAATTCGTGCTTTCCCTATTTAGTTATCATCCATTTTCGTTGAATCGGTCATTTTTCTCCTTTTCTTTTTTTCGCATAGAAATAAGAAGTCCATTCTTCTACAGCGTTCTTCCACCTTTGAGCTTCGGTTTTTCTAGTGTCGTCCGTAACATTCACAATTCTTCATCTGCTTTGCATTCAGTATGTTGATTAATTATCATAACACGGCGCTCTCCTGTGGTCCAAAGAGCCGCAAGTTCGAAATTTGTCAAGCCGATTTTGCAAAAAAGCATACCAAAGATAAAGATGCTATGTTTGATATTAGCAAACTTTATCGATTATCATTCCACGTTGACCAATTGGTTGAACATATCTAACATGCCTGCCAAGTCGAAACGCGTCAGCAAAAGAACTTCCGGCTTTCAAACCTTTACTACTATGAACTCTGCATGTTCTGTAGACAAGTCTGGTCATATTGTTGAACCTGACTACACTCACATGACTGCGCTTGATCTCATACAATGCATTAAAGAGAGGAATACAGCCGCTAGTTAATGAAATGCTGTCCATCCCTCTCTAACAAACTGCAACATGAGATTCATGAGGCAGTATTGAGTGAAAAGTGCGCCAGGACTGTAGTGGTCAGCGGTATCGCGGAAGCACCACAAGGATTCCGTGCCAGTGAGCGTGTGAGTGATCTAAGAAGAAAGGTGGATGATGTACTTGACGCACTTGACCTTGACTGTAGACCTTGCGAAGTTTTTCGGATTGGCAAACCTACGAATAATCGCTCTCGCGTAGTGAAAGTTATCTTCCCTTCTGTATACTATTGGCGTTTAGCTCTATCTAGAGCTCACCTTTTGCGCGGGTCTTGCTTCACTAATATATTTTTGCGTAGAAGCATGACTCAAGATGAAAGAAAGGCTGAATATGAGCTTCGCCAACAAGCGAGGGAACGTAACAAAGGGAAGCCGGAGCGTGAATGGGTTGTCTACAAAGGACAGCTTAAACATGTCTAAGAGCTTCCACATAGGCGCCAGGGAAGCCAGTAATTTCGCATGGTTTAATTTAGAGAACTTTTGGATTAAAATGTTTTCTTGTTAATGCACGCAGTTTAGCCAACAAGATAGATTATCTACCTGAATTTTTGTGCAGACATAAACCTGATCTGGTTTTTGTCACTGAAACCTGGTTAAATTCCAAAATCAGTGATGCTGAAATTTTGGCTAATCTTCCATATTCCATACATCGAACAGACAGAACTAACAGAGTAGGTGGTGGTGTGTGTTGCCTTATCGAAGGAAACATCTCTCTATTAAGAATGTTTCGCATTGTTCCGTATTTATGATAGACCTAATCTCTATTAATCTTTTTTCCTCTACGACTTAAGTCTAGTCAGGTCCGTCAACGTTTATCGTCCTCCTCAGTCTACTCTGACTGATGATAAGCTCGTTGAACTGGCCTCTTCGCATTCTGGACCTCCCCTTATTCTTGGTGATCTAAATTTGCTTATTGACTGGATTACATCACGTGCACTTGACAAAAATTCTAAATATCTAATAAACTTTTTCCTTAATTGCGGTTACTATCAGTATGTTCGGCAACCAACCCATATTGAAAATATTCTTGATCTGATACTTTCTACTACAAACAACATAATTAATGTAGAAATCCCTCCTCCTATTGCTTCTGCTGATCACAAATCATTAGGTTTTATGTTACAATGAGTTATTCTGTTCATTCTGTACTTCCTATCCCTGATTTTATGAAATTTCATTATTCAGGAGTGAATTCCTTTTTCTCTGATTTTGACTGGATGACATTATTTGTGAATCACACCTTTACAAAAGAAGTTTATCAAAGATTCTGCAAAAAAGTTTACGTAGGCCTTAGTCAGTTTGGAGTTCTAAAGTTCTTTGAAAATTCTCTTCCCATTCGTTACCCTAAACAGATTCTCACACTTATTGAACAAAAACAGAATCTTTTTGACAGTCTAGTAAATCCACTTGCAGATCCGCTCTATAAAAAAGTTTGTGCCGATTTAGATTTGCACTTGAAAAAGTTTATAGCCAATCACGAGCGTCGGCTATCTTTGAGAAGCTCTTTCAGAGGACTGTTCCGATACTTACGTGATAAGCTCCAAACAAAACCAAACTCTCCTGTTTTACTCAGCCTGAAAAATGTCAAATGCACTAATGATGCTGAAAAAGCCGAAGCATTAGGTGATTATTTTGCCACAGTGTTTTTTTCGTACGATGATGATGCAAATTCTCCTCCCGAATACATTGCAAGTTCTGTTCAAAGTTGTAGTATGGTCTACTTCTATGAAAATGAAGTTAGAACTATTCTCAGTTCACTCAAGTCTTCGTGCACGGAGCCCTTCGATGGTATTCCACCAGTTGTTTACAAAGAATGCGCCGATAGCTTTGCCAGACCTCCTTGTGATATTTTCAATCTCTCAATTATTTCTGTGAGGTTCCAGGTATATGGAAGGAGGCTATATTTACCCCTATACCTAAAACCTCAAACGCTGACAAATTTTCTGATCTTCGTCCTACTAGTCTATTACCAACTTTTTGATTGGAGAAAAGCTTTAAACTCTGGTTTTACTGTAGATATCATTTATATCGATCTTTCAAAAGCATTCGATAAAATTCCCCACAAACTACTTCTGCTTAAACTACAAAATTTCGGAATTTTTGGCAAACTTCTGAATTGGTTTAGGTCCTATTTTCAAGATAGATATATGACCGTTAAAGTGCGACAGGCTTATTCTAGACGTTATCATTGCTCTAGCGGTGTCCCTCAAGGTGGTGTGCTATCACCACTACTGTTTTTACTTAACCATTGAGCTCCCTGACTTACTAAACTCAAACGAAGTTAAGATGCAGATTTACGCTGATGACATTAAACTGTGTGCATTTTCGAATGAATAAAATTATCATAATATGCATGTCGCACTTCAATCTTCTATCGAAAGATTGAATATTTGGGCTATGAATAATGGACTGGCGATAAATCCCTGCAAATGTTCCTTTTTTTACATCTGGGTCGATTTGCTGCCATGAACTATGAAATTAATGGAGCTGAACTAACGATGAGTCCAGTAGTTAAGGATTTGAGAGTCCTGATAGATTCTCGATTGAGTTTTGTTGATCATATCGACTTTGCAGTAAAGAAAGCGTACTCTAAATTATTTGCAATTTTTCGAAATATCCACTCGACTGATAAAGCAATTCTGATTAGACTCTATAACGCATATGTGATTCCTCATTTGGAATATTGCTCACAGGTTTGGAGCCCAACACTCAAGAAAGATATTTCGAAAATTGAAAAAGTTCAACGAATTTTCACACGTGTGCTAATTTCTCGAACATCTCAGGAAACCTCCTATAAGATATTGCCTGATTAACGTCTCAAGATAACTGGATTGAAACTGCTAAGTTGTAGGAGAATTATGGCTGATTTGACCTTCTGCTTTCGAATTTTGCGTAAAGAGATTGACCTTCGGGCCAGCAGCTTCTGAGTGTTCAAACCAGTAAGCTGCAGACTTGGAGGTTTCAATCTTCATAATCCTAGACCTAAAAAATGTTTTTATGCAAGACTCTTTAACTGCTTTTTTATCGCCGTGCTCGGTGGTTTCGCAGATTACCTACAAAACTCTTAGCTGCAAAAACAAGCCACTCATTCAAAAAAGCTTTGTCAAATATTGATTTCTCTGAATTTTTTGGTTGTGAATTACATCCTTCCTAACTTTTTTCGTTCTAACTTTTTTTTTCAGGGTTGAGCTATGGAATTTTGCCTTGATTTTTGGTTGAAATGGTTTTTTTTTCGTTTCATTTTCGCTTTATTTCGCTGTTGCTGCTTTTTTTCAAGTTCTGTTTCTCCGGTGCTTATTCTGTTCTGCATATTTATTCTGGCCTTCTGATTTATTGGATCCAATATGAGACAACTTCCCCATTATCGGTCGTCACAAGAAACTATCGGTCGCCACGAGAAATTAAATTGCCTTATTACTCATTCTGCCGACTTATTTTCTACTGTCTCGACCTTCATATCCATCCTACATTTGTTTGATGATATAACATGCTAACAACCGCTCTTTATACCAGCCAATCACATTGCACCTTCTTTTTTACATACTACTACCTCATCCTCAAAAACCTTTGCATCCTTTTCTGTATGGATGACTCGACTTACACTCAAAACGTTCATCCATATCTATGACTATTTCGATATTTGGTGTAAAAGCAATATCTATTTGACATAATACTTATCTAGAACTACAAATGGAATCTTACTGCAATATTACTTCTTCTACGTTGTCAATTTCTCTGATCTTGCATTCTTGTTGAAATTATCGCACGCCGCTCAACACGGAGGTAGTGGAGGCGTCGGGTAGTTAAAACAATCTTAGGTACGCATGGATTTCGCCGTATCGCCTAGTTACTATCCGCCAAAGCGTACCACTCGAAAGTGATGGGTCACATTCCATCATTTTCCATTATCTTGAGCTTAATGTAATACCTCCAAAAATGCCCTCAGATTGGAGCCTTGATAACGCTTAAAATTTATGTATTGTCCTTATGCAGTACAGATCTGTTCCGTCTATACCGTCGAATGGGTCTGAGGTTTTTGAGTGCAATAATAATCTTATTTATTACTTTGTATGCAGTGTGGCTAGGTTGGTCTGTGTTTTTACTCGTTTTTTTGGTGCACTTCGAGTGTAATAGATAAAGATAAAGATAAAGATTAGACCTACAGATTGGCAAAAAACAATAGAAAAAGAGATAGAACATTCACACTTTGAGGATGAAACAGTGTTTGCTTTTGTAAAAATTTGTTTTAGAGCTACCAAGAAGTTTAACTGAATTTTTGAGTTCACAACGGCGCAGCTTATTTAATTTCCCTGAAAAAAAGAGACAAAAAAGCTCTATGAATTTGTATCTGAATTTAATAATAACTAATATGTAATATTAATTTAAAGAATCCAGAGATGAATAATAAGAACGAGTTATTTAGTTGTTTATCAAAACTTCTGACTTCCTCCCGTTCGTATCATTATATGATCTGTGACTGTAGATCATCTTTGGGTATCTACAGTACGATTCACTCGTCTGCCGCGACCGCCTATTTCCGGTGCAACTCGAGTAGCGGTGGTTTTCCGGTATGTCCTGCTACACTGACATTTTATCTGGTAGCGAGATTGTGAGAAGGCCGAGAACTAGCAGAGCGGGAGGAGACGCTTGGTGGTCTGGAGTTACGGATAACACTTAGAACCATTCAGGCCTCTGAGGAAGACGAAAGGCGTCGAAACGTAAGGCCGTGATTGGAAAAGACCACTTATCAAACCTGTTTGGCACAATAGAAAATTGAGCTCTATGAATATTATGCTGGTGACAGCGATAGTCTTATCACAACCAGAACAAAACGCTTCTTTTTTGTTTGTTTCTTTTTAGTTTGATTGTGAGAGAACCGGAAAAATATGCTTGATTTCTCTGAAAATTTTATGAGTAGTATTAGCGAAAGTCGTTACGTTCCCTTCGGCACACACCGCAGCTGCATTCAACATTTGCGGAGGAAATTCTCAAAAGAAGTATGCTGGATTTAAAGGTCTTGCGGCGCTCCATTAAAACTCTATCGACGGAAGTAACTAGCTAATAGCGCAAGTTAGAAGAGAATTGAAATACAAGTGCATGAGAACTGTTTGAATGCCTTATGGAGCAAACACATTTGAGTTTAAAACCTTTGCGTTAAATCTGTTAAAAATTTTTTACCAAACAGTTACTTAGGCGATGTCATCATTTTATCTTATTTTAGTGCACGTTAAAATCATTTTTGCAAAACGTGAGCGCGTATTTTCACTCAAATAATGGGAAGTGCTTTAGAGAATGAGGCAAATAAGATAATAACAAGCAATACGGTTAGTACTGTCTCAAACTGACTTCGTAGAGGATTGCGTGCAAAAAAGATAAAAAGGCAGGGCTTGCTTTACTTATCGAGAACAATACTACTATTTTTTCACGTTAAGGCTTATGCGCGTATAAACATATACTAGGATGTTGTATACGAGCTGAAAATTTCATTGTCCTGTGTGATCCTCTGGAGGTTTCAGAAATAAGACACTTGTATTCAAAGTCGTCTATTTTCCCAGAAACTCGATCGATCAAAACATGGTTAAGTTGTACTAAGGATCTATAATAGCACTGCTAGGCATGTTTTCCACAAGACAAATGAAATCTGAAGGTTGAAAGGTTTTTTTTTTCAGAAAACGGCAGCTTGCGGTCGGTGATTCGTCAAAGATTTCAGCATCCTGAGATCTCTTTATTTTTGCTGCAAACATGTTCACCAGTGCCGTAATAGATTCTCAGTACAATTTTACACTATTTTCCTAGAGTTTATACTCAGACAAATAACTATGAAAATGAGAGGTGATCCCAAAGAGATTTTCACGGGATTGCACAAACCAGTGAATAAAAAATGTACGGCATTCCTCTAGCATGCGATATGCCTAGGTATCAGGCAGTGGCGTACCGAAAGGACTCTTTTTTCTGAAATTTTGGGTTATGGGCCCGCGAAAATTTTGAAAAGCCTTCTGGGCGTAAGGCCACACCCCTCATTAGAAAAAAATTTTGTCGCGTCCCCCCGAACGGAAATAGTGGGTACGCCACTGGTATTAGAGTATAAGTATTTCATAATTTGAATTAAAAGAACAGATATTTTGAATAGGGAGATACGACGCGTTTCTTCGCAACTCCCTCCTCCTCGAAAGTGTACTTTCGGGTTTAACAAGGAAAGGATACTAACTTAGATTTGCCTTTTGATATGATACACATACAGGGTGTCCCAAAAAACGTATCCACTGTTTGATTGTTGGAAACAATCTTATTATAAGGTCATTTTGTAGATGGATTCAACTCAGATTCACAGTATAGAGCGAATCGTCCATCTTTCTCCGTTACTGTAGGATTACGGTAGAAACTTGAAAGGGGTTATAAGCCATGAAAAGCCATATTTTGCTTCAGAAAGGAATCAAAACAGCCTGAAAACTTTTACACTAGGCCAGTTAGAGTTGCTGATTCTAACTGTAAAGTTCTTGACTTATTATGATGATTCACTGAAGAGTTATGCGAGGTAAGCAGTAGCGGCCATTTTCTCAGTGTTTTTAAAAAGTGCGATTACACCGTTTAGATAGCTTCGCAATCTTGAGAATTGTTGAATATTGAACTCAGCGTCCCCAAAAACCCTATTACACAAGTTTGCACACCTTTTTGAAAATTCCTGAAATGGCAGCTTTCTCCACAGTGACACCATATGTTGCAAGTTTCTACCGTAATCCTACAGTAACAGTGAGTGATCGCTGATTCGCTCTATAATAAATCTAAGTTGAAGCCAGCTCTAGGAAACGGCGAGTACGCTTCTCGAAAGACCGCATAATAAGAGAGTTATTAATAATCAAACAGTGGATGCATTTTTTGGGACATTCTGTATATGTGGAATCAGCTTTGAACAGTGATTCCAAATATGCTATTTCTAGCTGCTTAGTGTCATTTTGAAGCGAGATATGGACTTGATATTGTGAGTAATTAACAAACTTCTGAATGTCGTAAGACGGCGTATGGATAAGAATATCTTTGAAAAAAGTGCTAGGATGTTGAATAGCGCCAGATTAATTCTGTCAATTTTGAAAGGGAGCATTATACGATTGCAAAACCCTCTAGATGTTGACACCTTAGCATCAGTAGGTCGGGGAGCACGCAAACTCTGCGTAGGAATCATAACTAGCTTCAGAATAATGTTAAGCAAATGAGGGCAGCATATTTGGAATCAGCGTTCAAAGCTGATTTCAAATATGTGTGTATCATCTCAAAAGGCGGATCTAAGTCAGTATCCTTTCCTCGTAAATATCGTACACGCTCATACGACATGGTGCAGTTTGCTTGCAAAATTGTTAAATATCGCTTCCGTCATCATTTGCACAAACAGGAAAACAATTCTGTGCTACAAAAACGGGCTTGACATGAAAATCGTAATTTCTTGGCAGATGCAAAAGCCTGATTTACGCAGCCGGACCAGATACCTCATAGTCTAACTCACAATCTATCGTTGAATATGTCTCACAATGCTTCGTTGTTGAGCAGTTGTGAGAGAACTGAGTTGTTCTTTATGGTCTCATCAACAGCGATGGCACGCAAAACTAGGCCGCTAACTCGACTTTTTGCAAAGTTACGAATTGCCTGAGAAGTAAACAATCTGCGCTCCATGATTCCAGCCCAAAGAGTGCTCAAAAATTTTGCTTTTCTGCGAAAGCAGCACCAAGAGTGATGGCATAGTTATTTAAGCTGGCAAGGTTTTGATTATTATCCTTATGACGATTAAGCCAAAATAAGTTCGGTGATTTTTCTTAGAATTACAAATCTTACATGGAGATGCTTCAAGAATGAACAATTCTTTACAGATCATTTGTGATGTTCAGCATCCTCTGTGGGTTTCGAAATCATCATAGTGCGAGCACGAGAAATGCGTACCGGTAGCAGAGCCAGACCTCCGCAATGGGGAGGTAATTCATTGGTATAACTATTAGGTCATTCCGAAAGTAATTTCGCTTTTTTCAAACGGACGCCACATTCGCTGGAACAAAGATTTAAGAGAGATCTTGGTAGCATTCGATGCAGCATTTCATTCGCTTTCTAAGGTTATGAAATTGTTGCAAAACATCAACGAGCTTTCAGAAAATTACAAAATCTGCGACTCATGCTTTTTAAGATGGTCAAGTTTCACGATTTTTTGAATTTTTATATCAATCCTTCGAAAAAGTGCAAGCAACGCCTTTATAGAGCAAACCCTACAGAATGCAAAACTACTTTTTCCTCCTTTCCATAGCTTGTCATACATTTTTAACAGAATTTTAAGTGATGCTACCGATTTTCATACTTGGGCAGCTAAATCCTCGTAGAACATCAAAAGAAGAGCAGCTCGCACACTATTTGATGCAGCATTTTTTCTTCTTTTTAACAGGTGTTTTTTGTTTCCGATTCGTTTAGTTTCCGGGGAGAAATCATCATAAATCATTATTTTAGCGAGCCCCAGGCTGTACCCGAAAAAACTCAAAATTTGATATTTCGAACCCGTAAACCCTCACTTGCTTTGTAAAATTAATGCTAACTCATAGTAATACCATCTTGGTAGTCTCAAATTTCGAAAAATTATGATGTTTGATGCGATTGTGGCTGAGGTGGGACTGCCAAAATCCGATGGTTCTGTTAAAAAATCTTTTAAAAAATTACAGCGAGCTAAGAGAAAGAGAAAAAAGTAGTATTGTATTCTGTAAAGCTTACTCTATCAAATCGTTACTTGAACTCCTTTTGATTATTGACATGAAAATTTTGAAAAATCGTGAAACTTGACCATCTTAAAAAGCATGAGTCGCAGATTTTGTAATTTTCTGAAAGCTCGTTGATGTTTTGCAACAGTTTCATAACCATAGAAAGAGAATGAAATGCTGCATCGAATGCTACCAAGACCTCTCTTGAATCTTTGTTCCAGCGAATGTGGTGCCCGTTTGAAAAAAGCGAAATTACTCTCAGAATGACCTAATATATGCTAACATTTACATAATATCAAACCTGCGAACTCGATTTGACCAATGAAGGGAAAAAAGAATTCTTCGGATCCGTCAAAATAAGACGCGAGCAGCCAAACATATTCACTCGAACTCTGAAGCAGTACAAGTACTTTAGCATGAAAGCTTCGAATGTTCTTTTTTTCAGTCACTAACATTATTGACATCTTCCCTGCTTTTCAACAAGACACCACCAACTACCCATGGATAATTTTTAGGCCATTTTGTCAGGATATCCTCCATGACGGAAACGCGTTGCTTCATAATCTGTATCAGTCGTCAATAGGATTAGTTTATATAAATTAATTTTTCTATAAAATAAGTAATTCTTTGAATCCCTCTCAAGCATTCATTTACACCAACTCCTCCTGTAGAACATTTCGAAGATCACAATTAGAATTCGGCCATTCTAGCAGATTGAGCCACACTTTATAAAAAAGTTCAAAGGATGCAAGCTCAATATACTAAAAATGTATTAAAATGCACCAAAAGGTAGCTGATCAACGAAGTGAGTGGCGCACAGTGAATCGCCTTAACATTTTTCTTGACACTCCAAAAAAAGCCTCTGAGATGCTTCCAGAGTATTTGTGCTCATGACCGTAAAATTTTGAAGAAAGTAGGTGCGGCGGAGGCCACACTTCCAAAAAATGGTTCACTATGTCTTAATTTGGAAAAAACGAGTATAAACAAGTTATTGCATATTTCTACAGCTCATGTAGTGACTTTCAAAAATTTCGCGACTGAATCTCGGAAATGGGGCTCCTTCGCCCTGTACTCATATCTTTCTAAAATTCTGAGCCTAAGTTCCTTATCTAGTCTCATTTGTTTTAAGACAAACAAATTTTGTGCATTGAATGTTTACCTCAAGCATTTTACATCCTAATGCATTTCGGTGAACTATCACAACATTTTCAAAAGTTTGTCAATTTTGGACTAACACCGACTTTTTTAGGTTTCACAATTTGTGAAGGCGTTGTAGCGGCGCGTCCAAAATACGAAACGATTACAGTTATACAAGCGGTAAAACAAGATCGCTTGCACTATGGTGATGTCGAGTTATCGAAAAAATTGATGTTAAGTTACAATAAATGGATGACAATAAATACGTGACCTACATTATTCAAAAAGAACTGTTCGTGCTAATTGAAACTTTTCATAAAAAGCATGAACGCAAAAATTTTCATCGTCCTGTACTAGTTGGTAAAGAGTTGCCATAAATGTAACAGTTTTTTCTGCCTCTACTTCAACGACGCCAACTGATGACGAAAATTTAGTAACATCTATCAGCATTCAGTGAGGACTGTCAGAAATCACAAGCTAAGCGTTTACACTCGCATGACTTATTACCTTATCACTAATATTCTATAGTACTTACCGCTTAAGATTGTGTGCTACTAAGCCTTTTCAGAAAACAGCGACTACCTTACTTCCAAACGAGGGTACTCTCTTCTTACTAGCTCCTCCAAAGATGCTTGTTTTGCTGTATTATTATCCATGTCAAATATCAAAAAGCGGCCGTTTTCAAACATTTCGAGTGACAAATCGGGAACTGCGAGTATTGTGGGTTCTTTGCTCGTTCTTTTTTCAATAAGTGAAACTGACTCCCTATGAATCTCGTGTAAGATGGAATACTCTTATTAGTAGTCCCTGAATGGAGCAAATACATGAGAACCATCAGCGTGATAGGCAATAAAATCTGGAAGATTTGACTTTGGAAAGACTTGATTGGAGTATATTCAAGCATACAAAGTTTTAGAAAGTTGTAATGATCAAGTTGAAATTGTTACGTCAACAAAAACGCTTTATGCTAATAAAACAAGTGATAGAATTTTTTCAAAATTGCGGAGTAGTTAAACAATAGCGGTATTTGTGGTTATTTCTAGAAAGCGTGCACTTTGATTACGACACTTTCGATCGACTCTTACAAGAGAGTTGGTTTGGTTAGAATGACGATTCGGAAAATGATGTGTTTTCATATATTCATGGATAGAGCTTTGAACGCGTCAGTTATACCTTTCATATCTGCGATGCGCTTTGTGAAGAGTTATGAGCTTTTCTTATTCAAATTTTGTCTACTTTGAGTCCTACGTTCCACACAAATTTAGAGGCTCAAGGAAAGCATCTGTTAAGTGTTGCAAGTCTAATCTCTGATATATCTTTTCCAGCTGTTATCCAACCATGTTGTAATCCGCAGATTGTCATTCCTCTTCTAGACAACATATTAAATGTTGTAATCCGCAGATTGTCATTCCTCTTCTAGACAACATATTAGATACAAAATCTCATTAGTTCCTGCAGAAAAATGCTCCGCAGATATAGAAGGTAATTTGAGTTCAGCGTTTTGAGCTCTATGCGTAGGTATACATCACGTTTCAAATCGCCACTTCGACCTAGCGAGATTCCATTTAGGCAAGTTCTGGTTGCTAAAACAATTTTTTTCATAAGTGCGATACTTCAGTATTTTCAGATAAATAAAGTGTCTCCAAAAGTTTCTGGTGTCTGATTGTCATTAAGTTTCTTGCTTATTGTCTTTCGCCATCGTCTCCAAAAGTTTCTGGTGTCTGATTGTCATTAAGTTTCTTGCTTATTGTCTTTCGCCATCCTCAAAAGCAGTGTCCGGGTAAATTTGGAAGCGCTTCACTTTCAAAGATTACTGAAGCGACTCCACATGCAAGCCACAGCCCAACTGTGGCTGCAATATATAACTCCTGATGCTAGAAACCAGCTCAGAAATCTGAACATACTTCCTTCCTATCATTCAGTCTTGTTCGCTGTTACTTTTTTCCTCGGAATGCCCCGGCACTAACTGCTTCGGTAAAAAAAACGAGCTATATCGAGAGGCCGTTATGTCCAAACTTATAATGCAATTTTCTCTTTCCAAAATTTTCTCCTTCCGAAATCGAATTTTTTCAGTAGCAGTCGGCTATGACTTGCATGTGAAGCCCCTTCAGTAAAATGTTGGAAATGAGACGCTTCCAAATCTGCCTGGACACGTCTTTCAAGACACCATTCTGTAAAGCTGGCTTTAACTTAGTTTTGCAAGAGACGGAGCAAATCATTGATCGCTCGTTTTTGTGACCTCAGCAAAGAAAGGCGCTTAAGCAAAGCAAAAAAACTTTGCTGTATACTGTAAATCCAAATTAGAGAAGGCGACGAAAGACACTAAAAAAGAATTATTAGCAGGGTCAAGCGTAGGGTGTGGCACGCCACACCTGGGGGTCGTAATGAGGAGTTAAAAGGGGAGAAGGTTGTAGGTTGGGTAATCTGATAATACTGATAACATGATGTTCATATCATATCCATAATTAGCATGTCAATAACCCCTGAAGACAAAGGAGCGAATTCTGAAATTTAAGATACTAGGCTACCTAAGTGAAAGGGTCATATTCCAACATGGTTAACTTTGTTTCAAAGGTGAATTAGGTTTCCGTTTTTGCACTCCAGACAAAGCACTACTCCTTCTTTGTCCATCTAAAAAATCTCGCTCTAAAAGACCTCCAAACGTGGAATTAGAAGCCAACCAATATCTCATTTTTTCCATTTTGCTTTTTAATGGCTGTGCTTTCACCAAATATTACTCAGAGATAAGAAGACGAATCAGGCTAAAACATCCCTATAGAATCTACGAGGTTTGAGCTATCAATTCATATAAATACTGTTCGCTAAAAATGTTTTTTTTGATATAGTTAATGGGGTGACTATATAAAAAACATTTTTAGCGAACTTATTTATATGAATCAATAGCCTATATATAGTCGATTTCATAGAAGTGATTTGAGCCTGATTCGTCTTCATAGCTGTGATTAATATTTGGTGAAAGCACAGCCATCAAAAGCAAAAAATGGGAAAAGCGAGGCTTTGGCTGGCTTCTATTTCCACAGTTTGGAGGTTGTTTGGAGCGGAATCTCTGAGGTGGACAGAGAAGGAGTATTGCTCTGTAGTAAGTGCAAAAACAGGCAGCTAATTCACCTTTGAAATAAAGTTAAATATGTTGGAATATGACCACAGGGGCTGATTGACGTGTTAATTATGGACATGTTGCCCTTTATGTTTGACATGGCCTTCAGGTAATGCTATCTTAGGTATGTTATTTAGGAGGGGGTTCTATTGAGACAGCAATCAGGGGGGGGGGGTTGTAACCAGCGATCGTGTGCCAAACCCCTTGACCCTGGTTATTAGCGACAAACAGCAGGGAAAGTTTCTGGGACATTATGTACAAATAGACAAGCAAAAAGGCGAGCAATATTATGCGTTTCATGACAAGACGATAAAAATATCTAACGGCTTTTAATCATCAGGACGTTTCATAATTATGTAGCATTGTCATTTTCGTCCTTGTTTCTCCGGAAGGCAGTTGTTTTGCGGCAAGACGCGCATATCTTAGAAGATGATTAAATGCTCTTTACAATGATCTCATTGGTCTCGATAAAAGCTGACTGGTTTTAATTTCTCAGCTTCCAAATGTGGAATTCTCAAACGACAAAAAGAAGCATTTTGACGCATGATCCTTTTTTGTGAAAATAAGTGTTTTTGCATGTATTGTTTTGCCGGATACAAAAAAATGGCGCCTTCCAGTTACTAAGTCAAAAAAGAATGAGATTGTTCCAAAGAAATTAAGAATATGCAGGATGTCTCCAGAAACTTTTTGCAGGACGGGCAGGAGGTTCTGCACTAAAAATTGCTAGAGATGAACAAAACAGTCGCTCAAACTGTACGCAGCCCATACAGTCTAAACGAATATCTACTGCAAGAATGAATTAAAAAAACAGGTACAGTGACTGACTTTTCCTGCATAACAAAATACGGCTCCGTATGGCAAACGTCGTCAAAACTGTTTTGCAAGACTTGATCGGGAAACATATTAGTATCCGAAAAACTCCTCAGGCCTCGCCCTACCAGATGATCATTTGTGCAGCTCCGTTGCAAACCGTAGGAACGGTGCTTGTTACGATTACCGAAGACGATCTTAGGCCCTGGTTGGACGACTTTTTTAGGAACAGAAGTGCTGACTTATAAAAAGGAACTGAAAATTTGACGGCAAAGCGACAGAAGGTTGTGCACAATAGCGGAAAATATATGATCGACACAAAGTATTATCATTTTGTTGGTTTATGAAAACGCTACGAACTTATGAACGACCTAATATAACTACCATCTATTACTATCTATGCTATATAACTGTTATGTACTCTTCAGGCTTCCGTTTATTGACTAAGAACATTTTACATGCATCAGATTCTGTATAATGATATTAACAAAACTCGATGCACATTGCGTTTCGTCATGTTTTTCACCAATTATAAAACTCATAAATAAATGCATTTTTTGGAGATTTTACGTTTGATGTCCTTAATACAGATTTATCCTTATTAGTTAAGCTTATTCTCCATAAAAATCTCATTTTGAAAAAATTAAAAGTGGTGATTGCGTCTCTTCGTTTTCAATATGCAAGTCATCATCACCAACTAATTATTTAAATCTGACATTTTTCATCTAAACAACGATTTTTGAAGTGCGCGTCAAACACGGCCTCGTCGTCAACTGTTGAAAAATTATAAGGACTGAGTCTTTGCAATGAAAGCCGTAATTTCATTAAAAAACATTCAGCTCCTAGCTACAAAGTTTCCTGCGATCACGATCGCATCAGTCACGGATTTTCTCTTACTGGCGTGTAGTCAAGTATTTTGATTTGTCCTTGGTTTGTTAGTATTTTTAAAGAATTGATAAGCAACCAATCCAGTTCATGACCCGAGAAAAGGTGGAAATAATGGTATGAATATTAGCTTTGAAAAATGCTGCACGATGCAGTTCACCTGTATTTGAGTCTTTTTCTCATTCCATTGCATTTAAAGTGCTTCAAAGCTCTACTTTTTTGTTAGGAACTTATCTAGTAGAAAAAAGCAGCACCTCGTGAAATGCCCTAATTTGGGCATAGTTGATTTGACTTTTTTGAGCTCAATTTGTAAGAGTATTTTGGCAAAGCGAGAATAATAAGGGATGAATACTTGTTCGACAATTAAAGGTATGCTGTAGATCGTTCTCCACCACTTCTTCAACCAAATGTATTTAGCTTGCTGCACAAGTCTAACAAGATTATCTGTAAAGTATTATTCTATTATTGTTGAAATTCTATTCTTAGGGGTTGTACATAGCAATACCGAAAAATTTACTTTCTTGCAGTTCAGCATGACGCGGATCTTCTAAAAACTCTACATTTTTGCTTTCAGCCTTGTCCCTAATCTCGCCGATTCTGGATATATTGCTTAGCTTAAAATGTAACTACTTTGCTTTTTATACCTGAGAAAGGCTTCTTCGAAAGCGTTCGCAGATAAACCAAAACTGTCGATTTGTAGCGTCTTCTCCTCGTTTTCGAAGGTTGCAAATAATTTGGGAAGTCTCGAATTTATTTGTGCTGTAAGAACATAACCGCTTCAAAAAATCAAAACCTTTCTCGTTCGGATCTGGGAATCTCTACTCGGATTTGTCTTCCACTCTCTGCCCTGATTTGGACATTCTCCAGTTGTTGCACTATAATCTGAAAAGCGTAGGTATGTGAGTTTGAAAATTGCTATAGATGTCGTCGAGAAGTGTGTAACCTGCAGGTATACCTGCACTGTTGTTGACAAGAAGTTGTGTTTTGGAATAAGCAAACAAGAATGACAATCAAAGTAGCACTCACACTACAAGAATATAAACAGTTTTTATCATGTTAGCTGCTGTGCCTAATTCAGCTCTTTCTGAAAACTACCACACCAAGGTTGAAAGGGGCAAGCTTCTGAAGCAAAATAAGGCATTCCATAATTCAACAACCTCTAAGTTCCTATCGTAACCTTACAGTAATGAGGAGCGTCTTGCAGACTATGTATGTTATTTTGCAGATTAAACGATAAAATCTCCCGTACCATTGTAGACTATGCATGTTATTTTGTAGCCATTAAACGATAAAATCTCCCATACCATTGTATTATTTCCAGGGAGCATGACCGAGTGCAGCTGCACTCGTTCAGCATACTCTAACTTATATCCCTCAGAACTGCATTTGGTGTGTGTCTCCGATAAGCATTCACTTCAAACATCTGCTTTGCGTAACCGCATAAAGCTTCTTTTTGCACGACGAACTACAGCAGCTACGTTGACGACTTGTCTTGACACGCTACGCAAGCGGCAAAAATCCCTCTTTTCCCGCTTCCCTCTCTCCTCTCAAAAGCCACGTGTCACGAGTGGCGGTGGACGCGTGGAATATACCACGGTTTTGCGAATCTGCCTAAAGCCTACTGCATCTTCTTCTACGAAAAGAGTTTTACTCTACTCATGCCTATTGTTTGCATAAGGTTATAAAAGTGCTTTTTGACGTTGATTGAAAATCGTATTCATTGCAAATCTACAAATTGGTAAATCCATGAAGGCCTCAGCGAAACGACTCAAGATGTAGTTAAGGCAAACTACGGGAAAAGTGATGCAAAGTATCTCAAGCGATTAAACGGTAGACGTTCCCGAAAACAACATACCCATACCACACTCAATTTTGAGCTTTAGTTATATTAGACTGTAAAGTAACTCTTGTACCAAAATGTTCGGAATATGAAGTCAGAATGTGTCTAATAATGGGCCTCGGGCAGAGTTCACGGCGTTTAATCGCCGCGATTCTTCTAACAAGACAAACAGTTACGAGTCCATTGCATCTTGATTATCCTGCATTTTGGCTGGATAGTTACTCACGATTGATCGTGTCGAAGAATTTTCACAACCGAAATGCAAGATGATCGGCATGCAATAGAATCGTAACTGTTTGTTTTCTTAGAAAAATCGCGGCAATAGATTAACTTTGCCCGAGGTTTTGAAGCATTTTCGAACTCCTCGATTGATATTTTACAAGTATGGAAACATACAGAAACAGTACAGCGCCCACCACGACTCTAGTCAAGGAATGCTTTGGACGTAGTATCTTTGATGGCTGAGTAAGCTTGCACAATTGAAATGGCTGACATTCGCAGTTAGAATGGCTGACATTAAGACAGAGATTAGCTCTAGTTCTTGCTATCAGCTTTATGAGCAAACACGACGCCCGTTTTTTGCCTGCCGCTATATAGGCAATTGTTTCACTGTTATAGCACTCACTCTGAGGAGGATAGGGTTTTTAAGCTCCTCACTGAGCAATTACAGTACATCAGCAGAGAAGTGGGCGATGAGTGCTACCTTTTCTAACACACAAGTAATGCTGATTAACGGCGGTGCGCCTATTGAATGATATTGGAAAGAAAGCAGCAAATGCACTAACCCATACATGACCTCTGCTCACCCAACTGTCGTAAAACGTGGATTGTGCGCGGATGCTCAGGACAGCGAACAGCGGCAAAAGTGAAACACTTGAGTTTTGAGTAGAAATGGCACGCATCATCGTCCAACGGTGGATTGCCCTAGCTCAAAACCTGCATACGAGCGACATGAATGAGAGCAATCAACGCCGAATATGCGTTCCTTTACGCTTGCCGTCTATATCCGATAGGGCGCTGTTACCGATGGTGTTAAACGATGCATGGCGCAAGCACAGTTGGAAAATGATGTTGTTTCGAGAATGCCACAAGACATAAAAAAATTGATTCGAAATTGGTTGTGCGAAGAAGCTTGTAGCACGCAAAAATGTGATGTGTGCTTACATTAGAGGTCAGAGAATTACTCATAAAGTTGTTTAATCTATAATACATACACTAACAAAACCGGTCAACCACTTTTATTGAATGAAAGTTAACATTTGGCCAGCGAAAGAAGACAGAGCCTTGTGAGCGCAGTGAGGAAACATGAAAGGAGGACCGTGGAGTTAAAACTTTAAAAATAATGTACAGGGTGCGTCAAAAGTCTGGGAGCCTAATTTTGCAGTATTGCAATTACAAAGGTACTTATGGTTTTGATTCCAATTCTATGCCACACGATGCTGCGTTCATCCTCTACAAAATACACTTTATCTAGCTGGGAATGGCTGCCATATGTTTTTGTAAGATTGGAAATTAACAAACTAGTATGTCAAACGTCCTCTTGTCTTGAAACCTGGGCATTCTATGGTATTGATTTCAATATTTTTCTTTTGCCGTACAGGTTGTTATCGGTGACAGTTTATTGCCTAACGTTTCGGCACAACGCCGTCGTCGGAGGCTAAAAGTATTCAGTCACGTTGATTTACGATCTTGGTCGCCAAACATCTCCTCCCGCTCGAGCATTCGAATGGTCTTGAGTGGAAGCAGGGAGTCTGCGAGTAGAGGACGACTCACCAGAGTTGTCACCGTTTGTAGCAGTATCAGTTGGTTCTGATGTGCTTCAACGAACTGCGATGTTGAGAGTATGCAGTCGTGATTTCAACTGACTGCTGTGTCGCGAATGAGCAGTCGTGATGTCAACGGACTGCTTAAATAGGGTAGACGATCTTATAGTTTGCAATATGTCAGATACGGCATCAGATCTCCAGTTATAGATAATTGTTCATTTTTGTTGTTGATCTGGGGGTCGTGGACAAGAATGTAGGATGCCTCAAGGGCCTTTCTCGCGGATATTTGATTTTCGTAGGCCAAGATTATGCACTTGATGTCGAAGTCATTACCGTTATGATCTACCTTTCTATGCTTTCCTAGCGGATTCATTACGCTTTGCCGCTTTTTACTAGCCAAATGCTCGTTTACGCGCACGCACAATGGCCTACCCGTCTCACCAATGTAGATGGCAGAGCATGCTAAACATTCTATTTGATACACGACGCCAGATTTCGAACAATCTCCATCTTTTCCGTGAGGGCATATCACGCAATTTCGTGTGATGCAAGCATTGTCATACATTCTATTACGGACTAGTTGTCTTTTGATGTTATCTCGGGGGATATTCACCAAGACAACTTCGTTATCCAACTGCGCTCGTATCAAACATTGTCTTATTGCAGCACTAACCCTTTCGGAAATGAAAGGGAGGCACAGAGGTATTTTGTTTACGTTCTGTCCACTCGCCTTTGACACTTTCGTTGTACGTCTAGCTCGCATATTATAACCGTTTGCAATCATTATTCCAGTTGCCAACTTTAGTGATTCTTGTTTTTCTTTTTCGCCGCTGCAGATGCCTACTACCGTTCTGAACATATTTCGAATCATGGCGCGTTTCACGGCTGTAGGGTGTGCAGATTGTGCGTGCAGAAGAATATTCTTGTTGCTCTCTTTTCGGTACCACTTGACTTGCACCGTCCCATTCACCACCATCAGCTGCGTATTCAAAAATGGTAGCCAACCGTTGCATGGCTTTTCTCGTGTGAAGCTTATGAACTGTGATTGTTGGTTCAAAATTTTGAAGCACTCGTCCATCTCGGACTGAGTTGAAGTGACTACACAACAATCGTCGATATAACGACAGTACATAAGCGGGGTTCTCGATAGCACAGGCTGTTCAATTCTGCTCATGAAGCAGATTGCTAGGACGGGTGCCAATCGTTGACCCATTGCCAAACCTATAACTTGTGTATAGTATCGTCCTGACCACTTGAATATATTGCAACGCAAGCATTTCTTGATGAGTGTTATGATGCGTGCTTTACTGAGAGTGTATGTTATCATAGTTTTACTATGTATCTCCAGCATAAATCCTTGATGAGTGTTATGATGCGTGCTTTACTGAGAGTGTCCTTTGACTGCATACTCTCAACATCGCAGTTCGTTGAAGCACATCAGAACCAACTGATACTGCTACAAACGGTGACAACTCTGGTGAGTCGTCCTCTACTCGCAGACTCCCTGCTTCCACTCAAGACCATTCGAATGCTCGAGCGTGAGGAGATGCTTGGCGACCAAGATCGTAAATCAACGTGACTGAATACTTTTAGCCTCCGACGACGGCGTTGTGCCGAAACGTTAGGCAATAAACTGTCACCGATAACAACCTGTACGGCAAAAGAACAAACTAGTAATTTTGCAAAGCGAAAAACCAGAATTTTTAGTATTTACAATTTGCTATAGCTAGAAATACTGTTAATATTTTACGACACTTCGATGCACACAATATAGAAGAGGCTTCGCGCTATTGAATCGTAGTTTTGCTTTTGCCAGGATCAGTTCTTGTATAGACGGAAAATAAAAGTTTGCGAATGTTGCTTGCGTGGAAGTGGAAATCCGTCTTCAGAACAAATTTAAAAGCTGTAGAAGCGCTACAGGCATTGGAACCAAGGCTATATTTTTGCATACGTCTTCTAAATTAAAATCTATTGAAATTCGGCCATGGGGACACTTTTTAGGCTTCTTAAACGATAATTTCAAGTTTATTTTCACGCAATTGTAGCCAAAATTCCAGTATGCGACGTAACATAATAACGTAACGTAACATAACTTCTAATTAAAAATCCAATATATTTCTAAGCAATGCAAAAATTCTTTCAAAAGTATGTTGTGGATAAAAGCTTGCTCTATCGTGCTGCACATTTGCCAAGGTAAAAGAAGCAGTTATTGTGAAGGCATGGGGCAAATTTCATTACGACCACCTGCGTGCCGTGACAGGTGGACTTGCAATTTTATAAAGCCGCGTAGAAGCCAAAGGAGGCAATTTTGCAATTCAAGAATTGGGCTGTATCTGCAATGGTTCGAAGTATGTCTGCGCCAAATTTTTCGTTTCTAGGTACTTCCCTTCTCATTTTTTACGGAATAGTACTAGGCTCCCAGACTTTTGACGCACCCTGTAATATAGTGGCAGCCGAGATAACATCCCGACTTGGAAAGCTGGATGCCGCATACACTCTTGTTGTTAGCCAAAAATACAGAATTAACAGTTATCCTTCGCAAATGATCTTGAGCCGTACCTATGATTTTGCGTTTTCTAGATAAGTTATGGCTACATAAACGTGCTGACCCAACTGGATTAACTGTTTCACTGTTACCATATTCTGCGGGCAACCGAGAGAGCTTTTATTGGGCTCTTCTGTAAAACTTAGTAAGTCAAGTCGGCTCAGACGCGGTATTTTGATCATAATGGACGAATCAAACGTACGAATTAACTTAGGCGTTTGATGTCAAAAGTCGTTCGATGGAAATACTCGAACCATTTTTAAGGCTCTAAAGACGGTGTTTTTGCCGAAACATAGGGAATAAAGAGTTTCAAGAGGCTGTTGTGGCGTAGAAAAAGCTAAGCAGTACATGTTTATCATGTCAAGGTTCAAAAAAAGGAGAATTGATGAGTTATATTAATATAGCAATGATCTATAAGGTCAAGCAAGAAATATGGCATACGATCGCTGGATACGACCCCCCCCCCCTCCTCTAGTTGCTGTCTCAATAGACCCCTGAATGAAATACTTATAATAGTATTACTTGAAGGATCTGTTGAACACAAGGAGCTTTTTTTATTGTGTCTTCGCTCGTTTTTAATGCTAACCAGACAGCTTTGCAGCTTCTTCGCCTGAAACGCCGTTCAGGGAAGTCATAGTTGACGAGCTCTTTTCTGTGCGGTCTTCCCTTTTCGCTCGCCCTAGTTTTTGGCGGATTTGTCCGCTCGGGTTAAGTGGTCGTCCATACTTTCGGGATACCTTGCGTCCGAGTAAGGAAGGAAATCCGAGAAGAATACTTGTTTACGGAAGAGGGGAGGGAAGGGGGAACGTCCAGAACTCCAGCTGGAAATTCTCATTATTTGTCTTTCACTAATTAGTCGAAACTACACGTGTGTTTGTGCTATGTTTTTCCTCTATTTTGGCAGGCCGTTGGTGTATTCTGAATAAATAAATGAGTATGTCCAAAATTGGCATGTCGAAAAACCTCCATAGACATTGAGCGAATTTTGAAGTCTTAAAATACCAGAATATTCAAGTGAAGTGGCAGCCACATCTTCCTGAGGCTGGGTTCATACTGATGCCCATGTTCTGGAACTGTTCCCGCACTGTTCTCGCACTGTGCTGGAATTGTGCGGGAACTGTGCGGGAACACTTCCAGAACTGTGCTGCATGCGCTGCAGCCGCCCCGCTTCGTTCTGAACGGCGGGAGTTGGAGAATTTTGACCATTCTCAACGGTTTTTCTTCCAGATTTCGCTCATTTTGGCCTTATTCCTCTACCCCGCTTCCCTTTTTGTCAGCAGAACTTCGAACTCGAAGCGGGGTTGAAGAATGAGCGCTTTTCTGCGCCGTGTATTCGGAAAGATGGGCTATCGTGCGATTGTTCATTCTGTCTTCGTGTTTTTTGCTCAAAACTACTCCATTTGTTCCAGGAAGCGGCTGCCTTGTTTCCACAGCCATCTGCCACGAATTAGGGGGTAGGAGAAAACCTGAAATTGCATGAGTTGGGACTTGTCTCTTGTTTTTCATGATTTTAAGCGTTCTTAGCCTTGTTCGTTTTTCCATGTCGTTGCTTCTTTGTTCTTTCTTCTACCCTGCTTCTCCTAGTGATGAGAAAAGCTGTGAATTTGAAGCGGGGTTGACAATTGAACGCTGTTCTGTTCATGTATCAGGGAAGATGGACTTCGTGCGCTCGTCCATCTTCTCTGCCATTTTTGTCCAGGCCTACTTCTTCTAGAGACTTGTCTATTTCAATTTCAATACGGATGCGAGACTACGCAGCGACTTACTAGTACACATGAAGTAGGTCTGAACAAAAATAGCGATGAGAGAATAGACGAGGGCACGAAGGCCCATATTCCCGGATACATGGAGCAGAGCAGCGTACAATCCTCAACCACGCTTCAAATTCACAGCTTTTCTCATCACTAGGAGAAGGGTAGAAGAAAGAACGGAGCAGTAGCGATATGGAAAAACAAAAAAGGCTGGGAACGCCCAAAATCATCAAAAACAAGAGACAAGTTTCAACTCATGCAATTTCAGGATTTCTCCTACTCCCTAATTCGTGGCAGATGGCTATGAAAACTGGGCAGCCGCTTCCTGGAACAAATGAAGTAGTTTTGAGCAAAAAACACAAAGACAGAATGAACAATCGCACGATAGCCCATCTTTCCGAATACACGGCGCAGAAAAGCGCTCATTCTTCAACCGCGCTTCGAGTTCGAAGTTCTGCTGACAAAAAGGGAAGCGGGGTGGAGGAATAAGGCCAAAATGAGCGAAATCTGGAAGAAAAACCGTTGAGAATGGTCAAAATTCTCCAACTCCCGCCGTTCAGAACGAAGCGGGGCGGCTGCAGCGCATGCAGCACAGTTCTGCAACTGTTCCCGCACAATTCCCGCACAGTTCCAGCACAGTGCGAGAACTGTGCGGGAACAGTTCCAGAACATGGGAATCAGTATGAACCCAGCCTGAGGGATGTGCCACATCCCACTAACTATATCAAAGAATGTTTGCAAGCAGTATTTATATGCATAAATAGCATGAATCTCATAGATTTCACGGGAGTGATCTGAGCATAGTTCGTTTTCTTTCCTCTGAGCAATATTTGGTGCTAGCACAGCCATCAAAAGCAAAAAATGAAAAAAACAAGATTTTGATTGGCTTTCAGATTCACAATTTGCGGGATTGAAGCGGAATGCTTAAGGTGGATAAAGAAGGAATAGCGCTTTGTTTTGAGTGCAGAAACAAGCAGCGAATCAATTTTGGCAAAGTACGAAGACACTGTCCCTTCAAGCGGAGGGACGCGTTGGGAAGTACAATCACTCGTGTCACATGCATCGGATTATTAAAGTTTTCAACAAACTGTTAGGACATGTCCGAGCCCGCCTTGCGCACGGCGCTGACAATGGGCTAATGCTACCTGCCCCAAAAACGAGGCAAAAAGGAAGCTCAAGAAGCTTGTTTAGCGAAATTAACACAGGAACCTTAACGATCCGCGTCGGAGAGGGGGGGGGTCTTTGATAGATTGAAGGAGCGACACATTGACATCGTATATGTGCAAAACGGAGTAGCGACCGTCAACACTGATAATATATACTGTTATACTTACGATTTAACCGAACTAATGCTTATTTCAGACAGACTGATGGTAATCAAGATCGACAGAGAGAACTTCATTTCCCAGTAGCGTCGTGCTATGCCCCGCAACTCGTATGCGCCGATGTTGAATGTTTTGGAAAAACCACTAAACTTAATACAAAATTCGATATCACAAGGTGGCTTCATGCGAATTTATGGTGAAGATACATACGGCCAAAAAAAAAAACAAGGACGATAAACGCGTTTCAGAATCGATAAAGCCCGCGACTTAGCTATCGCGAGCACAATTTTCAGAGAGCGAAATAGATTACGCATGGAGAGGGGACCGCTCAGCCCGGATCACTATTGGATGTCCGCCGATGGTGGTGAACATTGAAATACCTACATTGACACCTGCGTTTGCGAACATAGCCTGTTCGTGTCGGATTTTGGAATAAACATCCATCCGCACCTATGAATCAGAAAAATGACGAGAGAGTAGAGTGTTAAAAGGTTTTGAGCATTACGAGCAAGTAGGAAAAGCTCTTAACGTCTTTTTAAACAGATATTAAAGGATCTTTCTAAACAGATATTAAAAGATCGATAAAACACAAATTCAATCGGATTATTTTGCAAGCGCCGGTGCATCCACAAGCAGATGCGGTGGTGGTCCCAAATGACTCGGCAAATCAGAAAGAGAAAGAACCCTACAGGGATCGGCAACGATCTCACGCAAACGATGACTTGCGTCATCATCGAGAATTGAACTTGAAAGCGAAGCGTACAGAAAGCGAAACAAGAAAACACACTACAATAAACTCTACAAGAGGTGGAAGGATTTGCTTTTCTACATCGCGAAGCAGGATAGGGACAACTTTTTAACGAATTCGAAAGCAATACTGAAGAGCAATTATTAGATGTCCGGAAATTTATGCCTGTTTTGAATTCAAACCGCAATATGTTGTAAACTTCCCTTTCTTTATGAGTTGCAAAGTACCACTCGACAGAGCAAAGCAAGCACTACAAGATAGCAAGCCTAATTTTGCACTACCTTTGATCCACTTCGAGTTTCAAGCCAAAAAGTAAAAAGATTCAACTGCCCGAAAAATCGAGAAAAATCATGACTCGTCCACAAAATCTTACAAAAATCCAATTTGCTCATGTATACACTATTCGCACAAGGCATTTATATACGCCTTGTGTTTCTTCTCGGTTAGAAATCAGAAAAAAACAGGAATTTTTATGCCTTTGCCGAAATGATGCTGTGCCGTCCACACATAAGCAGCTGTATACTACGAACCTTTGAAAACGGCAGAGCTGGTCGAGAGGTTAGTGCCCTTGACTACGGCAAGGAAGGTCACAGGTTCGGTTCCGCGGCGGGCCTAACTTCTTTGGCAAAAAGCTCTGCCCACGATTCCAGCGTCAGGCTGCTCACCCAAAATGAAGCAAGCGACAAGCCGGCTGAAGAAGACACCACGTCGCATCACATGCTCTTTTATGTCTCAACAGAATTCTCGTACAAAAGCTAGGGCGTTCCCCGGAGGCGACGCGCATTCGAGCCCGACGGATGCGGACAATAGGCGAGGGTTACCGTCTCAGCAACGTGAACGGGGACGGCCAAAGAAGCTAGTTCACCATAGAAAGATTTCCAAGTTCTCGGTATTACGTCTAGCCACCATCAACGTCGGTTCTCTCACATCTCGACATCGCGAACTTGCCGATCTTCTTAGAAGACGTAAAGTAGACGTTGCTTGTGTTCAGGAGACCAGATGGAAAGGTGAAAGAGCACGGGATATCGGAGATGGCTACAAACTTCTGTACAAAGGAACGAACAACAGCAGGAACGGTGTCGGTATAGTCGTCTCTGAAGCGTTGAGGAACAGAATCATGGCTGTAGATCGACTGAGTGACCGTTTTATGGGTATAAGACTAGATACCGGGAAGAGAGTACTTCGAATAATAACGGCCTATGCACCACAAGCAGGCTGCGAAAAAGCGGAGAAGGATGAATTCTGGCAAATGCTTGATGACTACGTCAGCTCGATACCACATGAAGAGATGCTTCTCATCGGTGCAGATCTCAATGGGCACGTAGGAAAACAACGGAGCGATCTAAAGAAGTGCCACGGCAATCACGGGTACGGAACGCGTAATGATGAAGGAGAACGTATCCTGGGATTCGCTACAGCTCATGAATTAGCCTTGGCAAACACACACTTCATCAAGAAGACCAATCACCTCGTCACGTATGCCAGTGCCAGCAAATCGCAGATAGACTTCTGGAGTGAACGGTACAACGAGCTGAAGTACGTGAAAGACTATCCCAGAAAGTTATCCCAGGTGAAGATTGCGTGCCACAGCATCGGCCACTAATACTAGATCTCAACATACCAATAGACAGGAAAAGGAGGGCTACGACAGAAGCTGAAGTACGCATCAAGTGGTGGAAACTCAAGAACGACGCCCGTACAAGAACGCTAATGAAATCCGCCTTGCCAGAAGTGGGAAGTGATCCAAATCATTCCTGGACGAATCTGAAGAACAACATCCATCAGATAGCTGGCGATCTACTTGGGCGCACGAAGCCAGGAAGAAGGAAGCTTGACAAGGAAACATGGTGGTGGAACGATGGAGTGCAGCTAGTGATAAAAAGCAAGAAGATGGCGTATAAAGCATGGCAAAAGACAAGGACAGAAGATGCACACCAGAAGTACCTAGAAGCGAAACGTGAAGCCAAGAAGAGAGTCAGAGAAGCGAAAGAAGCATACGTAGCAGAACTGTATGGCAAATCTGCTCCACCTACCGACCTATCCGTCTCATGTGCCACACACTGAAGATCTTCGAAAGAATACTAGAGATGCGACTTCGAAGTATCGTGATACTGAGCTCCAACCAGTGCGGATTCGCAAAAGGATGCAGTACGACAGCATTCACACCGTCAGAATGAAGATGGAGAGAAGCAGAGAAAAGCAATGTGAGCTCCACGCGGCATTCCTGGATCTTGAGAAGGCATTCGACAGAGTACCGCACTACGTTATATGGTGGGCACTGCGGAAGCACGAGGTACCAGAAGAATATGTTCGGTGGATCAGAATGATATACAAGGATGCCACCAGCTACGTAAGAACAGCAGCAGGACGTACAGAAGACTACCACATAGATGTCGGTGTACATCAAGGATCCGTTCTCTCCCCTCTACTCTTCATCACAGTGATGGACACGATAGTCAGAAGCTTCGTAAATCCACCTCCTTGGACCGTCATGTACGCAGATGATGTGCTCCTGATGGCAAGAAGCAGGAAGGAATTGGAGACAGACGTAGCAATATGGAAAAAACAGCTTGAACCACACGGTCTGAAGATCAACACCGTTAAGACAGAATACATGAAGCTGGGACTTCAAACGCCAGAGACGATCCAGATTGCAGGCAGATCAAGAAGACCACGTCCTTCAAATACCTAGGAAGTCGCATCGCGGCAGACGGCACGCTCGAAGACGAAATAACCAGTCGTATAAACGCAGCATGGCTGAAATGGAGAAGTCTCACAGGAGTGCTATGCGATAAAAGGATGCCGCTCAAGCTGAAATCTCAGATGTACCGCACTGTCATCCGCCCAACTGCGCTGTATGGAAGCGAGTGTTGGCCGTGCACACGCAAGGATGAACGAAGGCTTGGAGTGATGGAAACCCGCATGCTCCGATGACGATGGGTGTCACGCTGCTCGACCACGTCACTAATGATACCATTCGCGCAACGATGAAAGTGGCCCCAATAATCAAGAAAGTGCAAGAAAGGAGGCTTAGATGGTATGGCCATGTCAGAAGGCGAGAGGAAGAACACATCACCAGACTAGCGATGTCAGTAGAGGTTCCCGGCAGACGACCAAGAGGAAGACCTAAGTTGCGATGGACAGACAAAGTCAAGTCAGATCTGAAAGAGCTTGGAATAGATAACCGTCAAGCATTAGACCGTGAAACATGGAGGAGACTAATAAGAGTGGCAGACCCCGTATGGGAATAATGCAAGGCTAAAAAAAACTACAAACCTTTGAAAGCATAAACAAAAACTTTCAGCTCTTTACAAGCTTTACTTCTCGAAAAATACAAATACAGCTTTTCCTAGTAGGGTAGACTACTCCAAAATGTCGAAAATTTCGAAAACTAGAACTTGTGAAGAGTTGCAATTTTTACTTAGGCCCGTATGCACGTACATCCCCGCGGGGAGGGGATGTGCGCTTAACCATTGAAATGATCCCCGCTGGGGATCCCCTCCCCTCCCCGCGCGAACCCCCGTATGCACAAAGACAATATCGTACAAGGGATCCCCTGTGGGGAGGGGAAGTGAACCCTCTTATGCACAAGAGAGGATCAAGCGGGGAAATCACCTTGCTTTCAAATTTTCTATGAAAAACTCTTTCTTATTTCATATTTTGACTTCAACTCATCTTCATCTCCTCACTTTAATTTAGGGTTGCGGAATGTGCGTATGCAGTGACTGCGCTCGGGGCGCTAAAAATGATTTTTTCTACTCCCATTATGTTCCTGCTTTCTTGGATGCTGCCCACTTTCGTTCATGCTGCTCCATTTCAGCGTCAAAATGTTGAACTATAGAAGTTGATGTGTCTCTGCAAGGGAATGGGTAGAAGACGTTATGCCGCCGAAGAGGGGGGGGGTGCCGCGCGGACGCTCAAAGCAGTATTCTAACACACAACAGAAGCTGCAAATTGTGCCAGCTCTCCATAAACGCTGTAACTATCAGCTGCATATCGTCGTTTATCCCAGGGGAATGATCCCCAGCAGCCATCCCTGCTATGCACAAGGGGAACGCTGAGGAGGGGATCACTCCCCAGGGGATTTCTACTCAGAAATAGGCAAATATGCTACTTTCTAGATTTTTTCGAGGCAGCTTATGTTAAAAAAACAAGATAATGGCAACATGTCATGAAATATGAAAGTTACAGTGTGTTTATCCAGCCTATATAGTTAAAACTATTATGTTATATGAAAAATGCGCAAATTTCCTGAATGATCAAGAACTCCTACAAATAATCGAAATTGGCAGCTATTGTTGCTCGGATTTCTTCTCAAGAGGCGAATATAGAAAAGAAAGACAAATTGCAAGCCACAGGTCGCTGAGAGAAGAACCAGGCCTTCAAAGAAAATCCTCCATCAAAATGAACGAAATGCTTGGTAATGACTGAGCAGAACCAGAATATCCGCGTCTCTGGCATGATCTACACCATCGAACCCCTACTTCGTTGCAGGGGATGTCGATCCCCTCCCCGCGTTATTGAGTTGAATTCGCGCATACGGGGTTCGAGTGGGGGAAGGGAAGGGATCCCCTCCCCCATTCGAACCCCGTATGCACTGGGGTTCGCTCGATCAAAACCTCTGAAATCATTCACACCATCCCCGCTTAGGTGCAGGGGAGGGGATCGCTCCCCTCCCCTCTCTCATGGCGGGGTTCGGCGGAGGGGATCGTTCCCCTGGGGATCCAGCTCCCCTCCCCTCCCCAGCGGGGACGTACGTGCATACGGGCCTTATAGTTCTACAGATTAGTAGCATACGATTACATATGTGCGAACAACAAGAATTGAACAGTAGCATGAAAACCCGCGTTTCCTTGGTTTCTAATGAGGAAAGTTACACCAATGGTGTATATGGGGTTTTATGTAGATAGTGCTTAAATGAGAAAATCAGAATTTTTGTAATTTTTGTATGGCTTTTACGGAATGAGTTGCAATTTTTGTCGAATTTTCGAGCAATTGAAACGTTTTAGTTTATGACTTCAAACTAGAGGTCAATCGAAGCTGATGCAAAATCAGGATTGCCATCTTTGGAGCTTACTTTTTTCTGTCGAATGCTACTTTGCAAACCATTTAGACATGAGAAGTTTTATGACTTACTGCGGTTTAATTACAAAGCGGACATCAATTTCCGGACAGCCTAATACTACCAAGGCTTACGCAAGAGTTCCGGCACCCGTCAGTCCCGCAAGGAGCCCCACATTTGGACCGGTATAATTCGAATGAGGATAGAAGTTGTGCAGGCATTGAAGAGGATGTCCATCAAAGTTCCAGGACTGGATGACGCAACTGCGGAACTATGAATGATGATGGAACAAAGCAGAGTAATCCGCACATCATTCTTTGATCATCGCAGAAAGAGGGGAGGAGGGGGGGGGGGAGTACTGCAAATTTAATCAAGAATGTTACGGTCCCTACCTGGAAGAATAAGAGGCGACATCAGTGACTGCCAACATATCGACCCTTTTATGTTACACCATGAAGACTGAGCAACTCGTTACCCATCGACACGCGTATCCAGGATATCGTGGAAGATACCATGAATCAATGCGGTCTTGTGAAAAAATCCGGTACCATTAATGATACAGTTCAAATACCAAAGGAATTGATCTGGCATGCATATGCACTGAGACAACACGATGTCTTAGGAAAGTAAGTTTGCTAAACTAACAAGGGAACCGTGTCGAGTCGAAGTGGCCTTTCCAGATGAGACCCATGCTGCTTTGAAGAGTAATAAGCGGTGATTCCAAATCTGCCTTCCAAATCTGCCAAGCGCCTCTGGACGCCGAGTTATGACCGTTAGTCGGAACGAAAATGAATGCAGAATCTAGGTAAAATTGATTGTTACAATCTTTCCAGCGCTCAGATAAAGCAACGTTAAGTATTAGCATATTAGATCAAATGTATCCATTGCATAAACAGCTTTGATACTTGGCACTGGACCATTTGAGCAAATTTGGGCGATTTTGCTTCAGTTTTGCGTTCAATTTTCTGACCAGAAAAACGAGCATAACTCGGCGTCCAGAGGCGCTAGGCAGTTTTGGAAAGCAGACTTGGAATCACCGATTAATGCTCTTCAAACCAGTATGGGTCCCATCCGGAAAGACCACTTCGACTCGACAAGGTTCCCTTGTAAAGTTTTTTATGCGAACACCTATCAGGGCTTGGCATAAGTGGCGTAAAGGGCAAGCTAAATATCGTTCTGGGGGTCAAACGCAAAAGATATATCGTTTTCACTTAGGTGAAGAAGAGCCGCAAGCACGTCACCAACATGCCACTGGCACCCTCTAATACAGCGGCATCTCAAGCAAAAGAAAACCTTATTTACAATTAAAACGCAAAAGTGTTCCAAAATTGGTGTGTAGGTGCGCTATAAGGAGTTAGAACCATTCATGAAAAAATGTGAGAAACTCAGTGAAATAAATTAAAGTCAAACTCTTTTTTTTGAATACACAAAGTTTATCATGTATGCTTATGAAAAGGATGGTTAGTGAACTGTAGAGTGGTTAGTAGGTCAAGATTTTGTGTGAGTTCCTTTTTTAAGAATTTTGTTCATAATTTCGACATATTTCAATTCAGCAGCTAAGTCCGTTTGTCGACCTTGGATATCAGAGAGTAAATTTCTGGTGTTTTTTAATTCTAATTCTAATCGTTCCACATAATTACATAACGGTGACATTATTAGTAGAATAGCTGCGCGGTTGATTTTCCTCTCGGAGATAGCTTTCAAGTGGGCATCCACTTCCTGTTTAGATATCGCTCCTCAGCTTCGCGTAAAACTAAACTTCGAAGAACTCATCACTTTCTCCCTTACATGATAGTCTAAACTTTTTGTATAATTCAACTCCACATCACCTCACCTACCTATATGTTTTAAAATCATCGTAAAGCCTTCCTCTCCAGTGGCGTACCGAGGGGGGGCGGGGGGGGGGGCGCCCCCCCCCGAAAATGGGTCGCGAAATTTCTGAAAGTTACCTATGTGGGTTACAAAAATGCGCAAGTGACTTGTTTATTTTTGTAAATAATTAAAATAATTTTTAAAAATTTTTAAAAATTCAAATCACGCCCCCTTTTTCTAGATTTTAGGGGTCGGGGACCCGCAAAAGTTTTGAGAAGCACCCCAAAAAAATTTTCGGAGTGCGTGGCGTTAGCCACGCACTTTCTTTAGAAAAAATTTTTGTCGCCCCCCCCCCCCGAGCCGAAATCCTGGGTACGCCACTGTTCCTCTCCGCTTAGTTACAGCCCTCTTCTCCCTTTTTCCACAGGTTTTTAAATGGTTCCAGCAATACTGCTCCAAGCGCGCTTGGTTGCGGCGTCACAGCATGCCGAAAAAAACAAATCACACAAACATCACGGTTCCCGAATTTTGAAATGATTTTCAGGTTCTGTTTGTTTCTGTGTTTCTTTCTTCCTATGAGCACCCCATAGGGCATGTCGTAAAAGCGCCTTGAATCAAAGGGGGACTCGTTTGTGCCAACCCTGACACTCATGACCTCATAAATTCCAAATCCCCTCTGTAGTATTAATAATGCGATAAGATTGCAGAAATTGCAAAAAAAGGAATTATTTGTTCAAGAACTGCATTCAAAAAAAGGAAACGTCATTGTGCACAAAAATTCCAGCAAAAAAGCTTCAAAAGCGTTACTTTCTCTGAGCCAACAAAAACAAAACAATCATATCAATAGCATTACTCTCTGCACATCTACCTGCAACGGCAACTCGTATAGGAAAGGAGGAAATTTGAAGTAAACCACCTCTATCCAATTCTTAGCATTTCTGGACGTCCGCTCAGTAGAAGCGATTATGCTAAAGGCTCAAGAAAAGAGAAAAAAGGCAAAGGCTTGGTTAGCCTTGAACGCACGGTAGTTTTTGAGCGCTCAAGTCATCCAACCTAAAAAAATCCAAAACTCAAATTAACCTTCGATAATCAGACTTCGAATCAGCCCTTTCGGTTTGGTTTAGAAACCACTGAATCAGAGAACAAGTGTTACATGAGTTTCAAAACTCTACATACATAGTTGAAAGTAAGCAGTAAGTATTTTAAAGTCGTGGTCCAAATTGCGACATGCAATTAAACACTTTGCTGTAAACAAACAAGTTGTTTTTAGCATTATTCCGATTTGATCGTGTGCGCAATCACACGTTCGAGCATGTCAGTCATGTACAAACTTGAATGTGATCATGTCTAAAGATCAGGATCAGGCGTAAGGTACATGTCCTACAATCCCTTTTGTTATCTGCCTTAAAAACGAAGTCTCGTACATCTACACTAAGCGCTGCTCTGCTTTTCATATTGTGCATGGTTACAGTGGCGAGATAAATTAGCTACCTTACCGTGAAACTTCTTAACGTGGATAATGTCAAGCTAACAAGCTCGACATGACATGCGAACTCGAAGAGACAGGCATGAGGCGCGCCTATGCGAGTTTTGCTTGCGATAAACATTCGGGTGAATGTTCGGAAAACGACGGAAGCACTTGAACGCGGGCAAACCGAGAAACAATCAGCATCGACGAGCAGCCACTAAAGAAGGTCACCACATTTAAATACCTAGGCTCATTTGTGGCTAATTGTGGATCCAATCCTGACGCCCGTGCTAGACGAACTTGGCTTGGCTGAATTGGCATCAATAAGAAGTAGTCTGCGGTTGTCGAATCACAGTATATCTCAAATTAACACTTACTACACAGGAGTACAATCAGTCGTCCCTTACAGGGGGGGGGGGGCAGAGTGTCGGCCGACAAGTACGAAATACGAGCAGATCATGACCATGATGGAGACAGGCATGTTGAGATTGCTTAGCCTAAGGCCTTGGACAGAGTTCGGGCGATTTGATCGTTGCGAATCAATCGCTACAGACAAATGTTACGAGTTCTCTGCATGCCGATCTTCTTGCATTTCGGTTGTGATAGTTTCCCAACACGACTAATCGTGACTAACTGTCACAGCCGAAATGCAAGAAGATCGATATGGCAATGAACTCGTAACATTTGTCTGTAGCGATTGAATCGCAACGATCAAATCGCATGAACTCTGTACGAGGCCTGACGCGAAAAAACGGTGCGAAGATTGGTGTGCGGCACATCTTTGGAGCTGCTTCAATTGCGAATATGAAGCTAGATTGCGATCGTATGGCCACATTTTACGAAGTGTTGACAATACTGCAGCAAAAAAAAGCACTTCGCTTAGATTCACAGGGAAGAAGGCCATGCATCCGGACAAAGCAGTGTTGGTTGGACGCGTTTCGAAACGGCCTGTACATAACAAACGGAAGGCCCTTACTTTATTTTTGTGAATAAATGTGGAATATAATTAAAAAGACAAAATAAATAAGTGTTGAATGAAAGAAGCACATGCCTTTACTAAAATGGTTCGCCAGTGTGCAGAAAAGTGGAGCAACTCACTTTTGTTACATTTTCTACATTTTCTCCAAGAACACTTTCTTTGAAAACTACAGTTAGTATAATTCCGGGCGCAAACCTAAAAGAGAAGAGCAATGATTTATGGTAAGAAATAATTTTATAATAAGGCAATGGCCCGTAGTAAAGCTTGGTCAGAAGAGATGATCTCCCCTGAAGCCCTTAAGTGAGGTTCCATGAGGTGAAATGACGACCGCCTACCCCCATGCTGTAAGGATGCAACGTCACCGACATATGAGCCTCAAGTCAGGTTCGGTAGGGAGGTGCTTTCTGTCGAGTCATCAGAGATAATTTGAGCAGTCATCTCCCGAAATAGTGTGCTAATGAGGAGATTTGGAGAAAATTTCCGTAAGCTGGTCCTGAGTAACTTACGATACACGTCAGTTTGTCGAACATTCTGTGTGAGGAGCCACAGTGAAGCTTGACGATTTTCGACAAGTTCTAACAGATGCGGCCACATCTCCATAGCTAATATCAATTACAAAGATGTGAATGTTTGGCGAATGGGTTGTGACTTGTATACTTGTATGAACGTGGCGTACTCAATCATATCAATGTGGATGTTTGGAATCATCAATCAATGGCTCAACTAAGGCAGAGCTGACTCGTCAAAGCTTCAACTAAAGCTCTCCTTAGTTGAGATCGAATGAGGCAACTTTACTACGAGCCAATAACTACGACTGTATAGAGACAATGCTATCAGAAACTTCTTTTTCTTGCAAATAACTGACTTCTGCTGAAGAAAATATGGAGATCCACTACAAACGGAACGTCCCATGTGCATTATATACATCCAATCACCCATGGCTTCTGCTTCGTCCAGGTAATGCGTGGTGAGAACTATTGCCCTGTTCACTATTCACTTATTTACAGCTATGATCGCTGTCATTCCTTGCCTTGTGTTTTTTTCGTTTTCAATGAACTTTTTCGCAAATAGCCTCGATTGAGTGTCCATTCCGGCGGTTGGTTCATCCAAGAGAATTAGTTCACTTCTACCAATAAAAGCCATGGCCAAACATAATTTACGTTTTTCTCCTCCAGAAAGTTTACTTGCTCTCTAAATTAGTATTCATGAAGAAATTAACCCAAAGTTTTGAACTATGTCTGACTCTTCAGTTCCTTCCTCCATTCGTACGATGCTACATAGTTTCTGTCACGCCACCGTACCAAAAGATGTATTTTCTTTGAAAATTTGTCTTGCTCAAGATAATATAGTCTTCAAGTTGCAGAGTTGTGCACGAGCCTTACGGTAAGGTTGAGGATTTTCTTGACAATGTCAGCGGTCATGCAAGATTTGTTGAGATCTTTGATCGCACCCAAAGGGTCACAGAAACGCAAAAGAAATATGCTTGGAAATTGTATAAGTAGTTCAAAATATGCAGTGGCATATTTTCCGGTAATTGGTAAGGGCTGAAGCTATCAGACTCGTTCGTGTTATGGCAGAAGTGTGTGTATGTGTATGTGCATCTATATATGCATGTATATATATATACATATATATGTATTAGGCTGTTGCATAAGTTCTGTCCGATTTTTTTGCCTTATGTTTGAGGCAGCTGTTCTAACAAGGAAAGGATACTAGGTGACCGCGGCCTTGTGAAATAAGACACACACCATTAAAGACATCTTGAAGCGCTGATTCCAAATCTGCTTTCACTATCTGCTGTGCGCTTTTCCGAAAAAAGTTATGAACATTTCTTGTCACCAAAAGTTGCACTGTTTTTGATGCAGGATTCACCAATATCGTTAGAATGTTCGATTACGCACTACAAAAGAGCGTAGAGATAAAGTAAAGCTTCACGCTAAGTTCAGTAAAACTGTCATCAAAACATCAGAGTCTAAAAAGCCTGTATACTGACGATTTTGACTGCCTAAATCTCGCAAAATTTTTTTGGAAAAAATTTCATAACTTCGTTCAGGGAGTCGCACAGCAGATAATGAACATAGATTTAGAATCAGCGTTCCAAGACGCACCTACTGTGTACATCTCATTGCAAAAGGCCACGGTCACCACCAAGTATCCTTCCCTCGTAAGAGAATTTCATCTCTAATACAGTATTGTTAGTATCTAAAAAGTGCTTTTCTTGCGCTTTCTAAACCATATCGAATTTCAATAAATTTCTCAGTGTAAAAAGATTTCAGGCCTGAAATCTCAAGTTGGCCGAGGTACGTTCTCACCCTAGAAATATGATCTTGCCAGGAAATCTCCACAATGCGCCCTTCAGGTCAAGTCAAGTTTTGCAGTTTGTAGCGGAATAAGGGTGTGATAGGCAGCATACGCATAAGTTCAGTTTCATGGAGAAAACGTCTTGCTGGTAAAATCTATTGTCAAACATTAATTTTCTGTATAGATGTTTTACAAGCTATAACTTTCTGTGAAGAGAAGTAGTCGACGACTTCAGGATTGGAGGTGCTAACGTAAATGAAGGGCTAGCAGAGACCATCCACCAATTTTTTTCGGCGCTCATGGCAACTGTAAAATTTTCGTAATTTGTAAATAGGTATGCACACATGCGCTAAAGCGAGGTCAAAAAGTGGCTAATTTTTTGTTCGGTCAAAAAATCTCTCGGCAACGCAGACCCTATGGGCTCTTTTAAGCTGCAAAATAAACTACGAAAAATTCTCTATTTATCCATTGTACCCAACTTTTGCACATCGCATGCGACCAACATAAGAGCCTACCGTGCGAAAGCACGAGCAGTTTTGTTGGATGCATCCCTCAGAAACTGCGCGTCAAGCGGAACCACTTGGGTTGTGGCCAGCAAAATATGTTCCATATCACCACTTTTTGCAAAGTCGGAGATGTGTTTGGAATGCTGATGTGCAAATCATGGATTTAGTCCAAAAAAGTGGACAAAAGCTCATTACTTTACGAGAACGACTGCAAAAAGAAATGGTTGCGTAAATGGTTAATTTGCCATGGTTTTACCTGAGCATTCGAGAAGTATTTTGCCCAGAGATTTAGCTCACGTTGCCTATTGTCCTTATGGGTGCTATCAAGCCAGAAAGAGTCCAAAAACCTATTCAAATTTGTATTTGCTCTACTGCGAAAAGTTTCATCTACGCGAAATCACCGATATCACATGGAAAAGCATTTGGAATGGGTAATTGTTTATATTTTACTTGCGATAATCGACACTGCGCGGTGAGTTTCATTGCCACCATTAGTCTAGAATGAGTAAGGCATATGAAGTAAGACCAGTGCGAGCCTCTGCGAAGCAGAGGTGACGCTCTGGTGTCAAATAAGAAAGGTTTGAATAAAAACGCTGTAAAGTTTTTGAGTTCTTGCTTTTTCCTTGACATGGATTTCCACAGGTTTTATATGCTTCTGATAGCCAAGGAATCGCTCAACAAATAGAAACTAAGATCTTGGGAAAAAGCTAACTTTGAAAGAAGTTATGACATTTTGAAGTCAAAAATTTCAAATCAGAGAAAACTTATGCAACAACCTAATATATGTATTACATACATACATACATATATACATACATACATGTATACATACCAGTGACGTAGCCAGGATTTCTGCTCGGAGGGAGGGCGACAAAAATTTTTTTCTAATGAAGGTGCGTGGCCTCAGCCACGCACTTCGAAAAATTTCTTGGGATGTTCTCCAAAATTTTTTGGGCCCCTAACTCCAAAAATTTAGAAAAGGGGGGCGTTCCCCCGAAAAAAAATTTTTTTACAAGGCTAATTTGAATTTTTGAAAATTTTTAAAAATTATTTTAATTTTTTACAAGTAGAAACAAATCCTCTGCACATTTTTATAACACATTTGAGTAACTTTCAAAAACTTCGTGACCCATTCTCGGGAGGGGGGGGGGGTCCCGCCTCACCCCTCGGTACGCCACTGACACATAAACCAGTGCGTCACCTCTGCTTCGCAGAGGCTCGCACTGGCTCTACTATCTATGTGACTTACTCATTCTTGTAGAATCGTAACACTGGAACTCACCGCGCTTTGCCAACTACTACGAATAAAATGTGAACAACTACTCATTTAGAAAGCTTTTTCACGTGAGATCGGTGATTTCGCGTGGATGAAACTTTTCGCAGGAAGACAAACGCAAATTTGAATAGGTTTCTGAATTTGTCATGGCTTGGTAGTCGCTATAAAGGCAGTAGTCACCGTGATTTACATCTCTGTGCGAAAATCTTCTCAACTGCTTGGCTGGAACCTTGGCAAATTGACCAATTAAGCAACTAATCCTTTTTGGTGCCGTTTTCGTTATGTAGTAAACTTTTGACCACTTTTCGGGCTTAAATCCATCGCTTGCACATTTGCTCGCCAAACACAGCCACGACATTGCAAAAAGTGGTGATACGGACCCAATTTTGCGGGAAAGGAAGCCAGGTGGATCCATTTGGCGCGCAATTTTTGAAGAATCCACTCAACGAATCTACTTGTGCTTTTGCATGTTGGACTTTCATGAAGGTATATAGCATGCGTTATGCAAACTTTGGGCTTAGAAAGCTGGCTGAAACACGCTCTACGAATTTCATAAAACACACACACAACACATACACAACACACACACACACATACACACACAGACACTACTTTTACTTTTTCTGTAGGTTATAGTGCGCTAGAAGTGGTCGCACACTTCTTTGTAAAGGAAATAGAAAAGCTGGTGAATTCTAAAAAAATCATGTCGTTCCAAATTTTTCTCACCATAACCCTAAAATATAAAGCTCACTTGCTAAGCAGATGTGGTTTTCGTAATCAGCGGGTCGGATAACCTCTATGAGCAAGTTTTTCGAGATGTTTCGGGTTATTTTATTTTTTGTCGTTTTACGCTCTGAAGCTCGGCGGTGGATTTTGGTCAAAATGTCGATGATCTATTGCAAGATTCGTTCTCAGAGGTTTTTAGACATGGTCTTCAAGGAATATAGGGTTTTTTTTGCAGAATCATGGTGAGGTAATCGTAACTGAGTTACAAATCGCGTAAATTTGTCTGCACTTCCCGGGCATCTGTCAGAAAACTTGCCCGCTTGCACGGTCACTAGGAACCGCGCTACTGAACGGTGCATGTCTCAGGCTCCACTCTAGAAAGCCCGGTTACGAGCCTACGAGAAACATCCCCATGAACTTTGCACTAATAAAGATCGCGCACCTTCGTTAATATTCCACCTTGAGTTGTTGTATAACACGCTGGTTAAATGAGTTCAATTTGCTTGACATATCTTTCCGTGTTGGCTTTGATAGTTAGACAGATCTGAGCTCTAGCTGCGAAACTGCTTTGATGTTCAATTAAGCAGCTGAAGCACACAAGCGCTATATTCAATACAGTGTGATCCTTTGGGCGAAGTGAACATAAAATTAGGTTGATTCATAATTAGTGCACGTTTTCTATACTTCAACTTTCAACCAAGGTACTTTTTTAAAAAGACTTATCTGGGCGCAATAAAAACTATTAGGTTGTCAAGAAAATAATGTCGGTTTTTATTTGATTGCTTTAACAAAGCAACCAGACTCAACCCAACAAAGGGCCAGGGGTACCGTTCGATAGAGCAAAGCAAGCTCTACAAGATGGCACTTATGTCTTTGCGCCATGCTCGATCCACGAAGAGTTCGAACTCAAGATTTAAAGATTTCCAAATGCCCAAAAAATCGAAAAAAATCAGATCTTCGTCCAAATAATTTCTACGGACTTCCCACTCGCTCACATAAATACTATCGATATCTGATATCCATATGTGCGATTGCCGTATTTTTTCCTTGACTAGAAACTGAGAAAACGAAAATTTCCCTGATTTTCTCAAAGCAATGCTGAGCCGTCTTTGCATATGTAGTTCTATACTACAAGCCTAGGTAAGTATAACTGTAGATTTTCAGCCCATTCCAAGCGGTAGTTTTCGAAAAATAACGAAATCGGATTTTTTCGTTTCAGTTTCAGTGCTAAAATCGACATTTCTCGAGAAGTACCGCTCGAAATAGGCTGAAAACCTACATTTATGCTTATCTAGGCTTGTAGTATAGAACTACATATGCAAAAACTGCTCAGCATTGCTTTGAGAAAATCAGGAAAATTTTCGTTTTTTCAGTTTCTAGTCAAGGAAAAAAATACGGCAATCGCACATATGGATATCAAATATCGATAGTATTGATGTGAGCGAGTGGGAGGTCCATAGAAATTATTTGGACGAAGATCTGGAGTGGTAGTAATTTGGTCAAAACCATCATGTTAACTGTGTTTTCATGACACCAGCTAACCAGCAGCTTCACATCATTTTCCCAACGAAACCACGAACTAACCAATAGGAAACCTCGAAATGTTATCTTGCAAAGCAATGTCATTGGAGGAGATCGAAACTCCAACCATTCTCATGCTTGTCGGCAATCATTGCACTTTACCAAATTTCCAGTTCGGTCTCCAGTTTTGCACCTTCCTATAACCTTATCTAAGCTGTAAACAAGTAAGCTTTCTCATAGTAAGTTGCAGAATGATCTCCCTCACTCTTCTTAACTTGCAAAACCAACACATCATTGTTTTAAACGAAAAAGTGGTCGGGGGTACTTTTTCATTTTAAACTATGATGTGGTGGTTTCACGTCTGCGTCTCATGAAATAAAGTACTGTTTTCATTACTCTATCTGATAAGGAAACAATGGTGTTAACCTGCTGGTTAACTCATAGTTTGGTTTAGAATGAAACAAGCATGAAACAATTATGGTTTTCTGCTAGTTACTTGCTTGTTTCATGATTTTGTATGACCGATTAAACTGAGTGGCCGTGAAAAGATGATCATGGTTACCACGATGTAACCACGATGTAGGCATGATTGAACTATCACATCATTTGTTGGTTTCGACCAAAACTACCACTCCTGATTTTTTCGATTTTTTGGGCATTTGGAAATTTTTAGATTTTGAGTTCGAACTCTCCGTGGATCGAGCATGGCGCAAAGGCATGAGTGCCATCTTGTAGAGCTTACTTTGCTTTATCGAAAAGTATCCCTTACCCTTTGTTGGGTTGAATCTGGTTGCTTTGTTAAAGCAAGCAAATAAAAACCGACATTATTTTCTTGACAACCTAAAAATGTAACCACCAAATCAGTGGCTATGAAATAGGTACTTTTGCGTGACTGTATCTATCACAAAAAAGCTTTTCTGGCCTGAAGAGTGCCAACAACTTTTTTAAAAGCCTCTACTTTGAGAGAGCATAATTTATGTTCAAATGAAGTAAGATAAAGCAGACTTCGTTCATCGTGAAGCCAAGCGTCTCCTAAGCAGTAATGCCAAGCTCGGATTTTGCGGAAAAAATTTAGAAGAAATTATCGCGAGAAAGTCGAAAGTACTCATTTTTTTCTGGCATCTCGGCGGGTTCATAAATCGGTCATTTTTGAAATTATTTCATTTATCTCCGCTAGAAAGTGAAAAAACCTAGCGCTTTTCCCATCAAATGAACTAGGTTCACCCATGCTAAATAGTGCAATGGACCTGCAATCGCTTTTTGCTTCAAATTTTTATATGGCACGGAAGAGCCGCGACATCATTAAAGTTTGCAATTGAATCTCTCGGCTCAGAATTTATAGAGAACCTTATTCAAAAACATCTTGTAGCACAAAGTTTCTTACCTTATGCATATTTTTTATAATTAATCCGCCTATTCCTCATGGATTTAGGGCGAAAAGAGTGAAAAGCAAGGATTTTTGGATTTAGTTTCTTTTATTTAAAGGCTCAGCTTTGGAATGAACGGAACTATGTGCGAAAGCGAAGGGCCATTTAAGAAACTAGAAAAAACGCTCTTTCAAAGAGCGTAAAAGATTTTTGAGGGAATTGATTACACGACGAATACTCTTGGAAGAAGAGAAAAACGTGCACTACTTATGAATCAACCTAATATTTGCAGTCAGAATGTCATACAACCACTCAAGGTGGAATTTCAACGAAGTACGCGATCTTTACATTTGGTGCAAAATTCATGAGGCTGTGTTTTCGTAAGCTCGTAACTGGGCGATTTTTATAGAGTGGAACCTGAGATGACCCGTTTAATAGCGCGGCTCCTAGTGACTGTAAAAGCAAGCGGGGCAAGTTTTCTGACAGATACGCGAGAAGTGCAGACAAATTTACGCACTTTTGTGACTCAGTTACGGTTACTTCACCATACTTCTGCAAAAAGACTTTATAACCCTTCCCCGGAAGACCATTATTTTCATAAAAAGCATGTCTAAAAACCTCTGTGAGCGAAGTTTCCTTGCAATGAGATCATCGACAGTTTGACCAAAATATACCTTCGATAGTCTACAGACAAGGCGTTAAAAGTGAAGGCTGTTTAAACATATGACCTCATAAAAAGTGAAAATTGTTTAAGCAAAATCAAAGAAGGTGGAATGACGTTAAATAGATATAAAAAGCAAAAAAGCTGCTGAAAATCGGATGAAAAAGCTGTAATGAGGTTTGAAAACTTTCATTTGGCGGCTTTTCAAAGTGTAAATTTGCTCCAGGATTAGCAGTTTGCAACACAGGGGAAAGCGAAAAAACCCAATTTCTTTTTTTTTGCGATTGTTTCAAAAAAACATGTTTTGGAAGGAATGGTTATCAAGAAGAAGAAAGAAGATGAACAAGAAGAATTCAATCTAAATCTGCTTTCCTTTTCTGCGGAACGCTCTTCTGAAGAGAGTTATTGAAGCATGGAAATCCTATTTTGGGGCGATCCTTAAGCTAGAGAGCGCTGCTAGGTGCGTTGGTGGTGCAGTGGTGTAATGGTTAGTTGTTGGCATTGGAGGCGAAAGGTCGGTGGTTCAAACCCGGTGCAGAGCGAACCATTTTGCACTTCGAATGTGAGTTTAAAAGCCACTCTAATTTGTCTGCAGACACTTGTTGTGATGCGTTGTCAAATGTGGTTTAAGGAAAAAAATTTCTGGCAGAACCGCTTGCTTGTTGAGATTTGGTTTTCTTCGCAGAAAAATTCATGTAAGCACAGACATGCACCACAACGGCAATAGCGTATGAAGAAAATCTCCGCGCAATTCTCATGCTCGCATGTACCCATTAAGTCACTAGGGAACAAAGTTGGAGTGGCGTTTCAAATGAATTTATAACCTTTCAAATGAATTCAATCAAACCGGATTCGAACCATCGAACTTTTGTCTATAAAGCCAACGACTAGCTTTTACACTACTGCAACACCAGCACACGTAGACAGCGTTCTCAAACTCAAAAAGCGACCCAAAACAGGATATTCAGGCTTTCATAACTCACTTCAGAAGAGCGCTTCGCAGAAAAGGAAAGCAAATTTGAAATCAGCGTTCGAAGCTGCTTCAGATGGCATGCATCTCATATCAAAAGGCCACGGCCTTTGAAAGTACTTCCCTTGTAAGTCGAAAAGAACGTCGAAGCAAAATTTAATGTTTGAAGCGTCCTTTGATTTTTTACCCCCGCATTGAAGTTCCTGCTTCCTGAGACGTTGTCTGGATTGTTGCGCTTGTTGTTCTGAGCAATAGTCGCCTAAGTTGGAGAAAAATCGCTGCGAAAGCACTGAAACAGAACAAGTAAAAAAATGAACTTTTCATGATTTTTCGCAAAAAAATCCACCATAAGCAAAAAAGTAAGGGCTGAGTGGTTTGCTGCAATATGAACAGAAGCAAGATCTATAGAATGCACGAAAAACCTTGTAAAAATAGGCAAACTAGGAGAAAAACAAGAGATTTTCGAAAACAAGGTTTTTGCCGGATTTCTCTTTAGAACAAGAAATGTGGTTTTGAGACGTTGTCAGCGTGAAAGTAGAAAAAAATGATGTTGTTAATGAGATGCGTAAGCTTGAGATAAGGCAGACGGTGCCGCGCCGTACCGTCACTGGCCTGCTTCAGTTCACGTTCGGATGCAGTCTTTAATGGCAGAGTGAGTTCGAGTGCATCAGAATTCGATCTGCTCTTTTTCCTATTATTTGAAGCAGTAATAAATTCCGTGGTAGAACTCTTTAAAGGTGAGTATTAATATTCTATATACAAACCTGCAATTGAAGGTAACAGGCAGAATAAACACATCACGGAAAAAAGAGAAAACAAAAGAAGTCACGTAACGGTGCAGCCGGTGCAGCAAAGATTCCAAGAACATCACATTCATTGAACCAGCGGCGCTACATAGAAGTAAGTACTGATATAAAACGCTCAGGAGCTTAAAATAGGTTTTGCGGAGTCAACGATAGATTTTTCCAACGTCACACATCTTCACATCCAATAAATCTGTGAAAGCACATATAAAAGTGTTCTGTTTGTCCAAAATGTAGGAAAGAAGATTGCGATGGTATAATCACGCTTACAGAAAGAGGGACAACACATTACATTACATTGTTTAACAGTAAAAACACCAAAGGACAAGGACCTACAGGACAAAAAGGTAGGCCCAAGTTACAGTAGACATGCGAAATAAATTTTAACCTACGATAGTTTGCAAAAGCTAAAGAACCTGCCTTGAACAAAAACATTAACAACTGGTTTTGTGGGTTTTAATATGAAAAAGAATTTGATAAATACTAATAAGGAACACAAGAAATTCAATTCCTTTTAGTTCATTTTCTACACTACCCGGTTTCGGGGCTTAGAACTATACCGGTAGTGCGTCTGGCTTGGTGCCCCTCGTCAGTAGTTCCTAAGGAAGCCTCAAAATTATCAAATGAAAATCTAAGATGAGGTCTGAGACGGAAAATGGCGTATAAAGAAATTGAATAAGGAAGGTGCAAGTTTCGTTAACATGTACGTATACGACAAAATAAATGGCAAGTGTCATCCGAGGAAATAGCGACCTCTTTTTCAAACTGAAGTACTCCCGCCGTGACCTCAGAGCGCGCTAGCGTGAGACCAAGTGTCATGTAGGTCATGTAAAAAAGGCAAATGTACGTTACTAGGAACTCCGTACTTACGCATTATAAATGGTCTATCGAATAGTATTAGATTGTCAAGAAAATATTGTCGTTTTTTATTTGATTGCTTTAACAAAGCAATCAGACTCAACCTAACATAGGATAATGGATATTGTTCGATAGAGCAAAGCAAGCTCTACAAGATGGCGTTAAAGATTTTGCGCCATGCTCGATACACGGAGAGTTCGAACTCAAAATCTAAAGATTTCCAAATGCCCAAAAAATCGAAAAAATCGGATCTCCGTTCAAATTATTTATACGGACCTCCCACTCGCTCACATCAATACTATCGATATCTGATATCCATAAGTGCGATTGCCATACTTTTTCCTTGACTAGAAACTGAGAAAACGAAAATTTCCCTGATTTTCTCAAAGCAATGCTGGGTCGTTTTTGCACATGTGATTCTATACTACAAGCCTAGGTAAGTATAACTGTAGGTTTTCAGCCTGTTTCGAGCGGTACTTTTCGAGAAATGTTGATATTGGCACTGAAACTGAAACCAAAAAATTCGAATTCGTTATTTTTTGAAAACTACCGCTTGGAATGCGCTGAAAATCTACAGTTGTACTTACCTAAGCTTGTAGTATAGAACTACATATGCAAAAACGGTTTCGTTTTCTCAGTTTCTAGTCAAGGAAAAAATACGGCAATCGCACATATGGATATCAGATATCGATAGTATTGATGTGAGCGAGTGGGAGGTCCGTAGAAATTATTTGGACGAAGATCTGATTTTTTTCGACTTTTTGGGCATTTGGAAATCTTTAGATTTTGAGTTCCAACTCTCCGTGGATCGAGCATGGCGCAAAGACATGAGTGCCATCTTGTAGAGCTTGCTTTGCTCTATCCAATGGTACTTTGAAGCCTATATAAGAATGAAAAGTGTATGACTTACTGCGGTTGAAATTCAAAACGTGCATTAATTATGAATCAACCTAATATGATAAGGTTTACTATTAGGTTGGTGCAAAAATAATGAGCGTTTTTATTTGCTTGCTTTAACAAAGCAACCAGACTCAACCCAACAAAGAGTAAGGGGTACTGTTCGATAGAGCAAAGCAAGATCTACAAGATGGCACTCATGCCTTTGCGCCATGCTCGATACACGGAGAGTTCGAACTCAAAATCTAAAGATTTCCAAATGCCCAAAAAATCGAAAAAATCGGATCTCCGTTCAAATTATTTATACGGACCTCCCACTCGCTCACATCAATACTATCGATATCTGATATCCATATGTGCGATTGCCATACTTTTTCCTTAACTAGAAAACGAGAAAACGAAAATTTTCCTGATTTTCCCAAAGCAATGCTGAGCCGTTTTTGCATATGTAGTTCTATACTACAAGCCTAGGTAAGCATAAATGTAAGTTTTCAGCTCATTCCAAGCGGTAGTTTTTGAAAAATAACGAATTCGGATTTTTTCGTTTCAGTTTCAGTGCTAAAATCGATATTTCTTGAAAAGTACCGCTCGAAATAGGCTGAAAACTTACAGTTATGCTTACCTAGGCTTGTAGTATAGAACTACATATGCAAAAACGGCTCAGCATTGCTTTGAGAAAATCAGGGAAATTTTCGTTTTCTCGTTTTCTAGTCAAGGAAAAAATACGGCAATTGCACATATGGATATCAGATATCGATAGTATTGATATGAGCGAGTGGGAGGTCCGTAGAAATTATTTGGACGAAGATCTGATTTTTTTCGACTTTTTGGGCATTTGGAAATCTTTAGATTTTGAGTTCCAACTCTCCGTGGATCGAGCATGGCGCAAAGACATGAGTGCCATTTTGTAGAGCTTGCTTTGCTCTATCGAACAGTACCCCTTACTCTTTGTTGGCTTGAGTCTGGTTGCTTTGTTAAAGCAAGCAAATAAAAACGCTCATTATTTTTGCACCAACCTAATAATAAAAATATGATATTCCCATCCATTAGTTTTTAAAGTCTTAGCTAGTTCTATTACTCTTTCCTCAAAATGTGCATAGTTAGAGCAATTTCCGTAAATTCTAAGAATTTCTGAAGTGCAAGTATTGTACAATATACATCTGGGAATATTAGACTCCCAATGTGGATATCTAAATACTTTGAAATTATATTCATCTGTCTTATTATACAGGGTGTCCCAAAAAAATGTGCCTACTGTTTGATTGTAAATAACTGTCTTGTGATGAAGTGTTTCGAGAAGCTTTAGGTACCGTTTTGTAGAGCGAGGTTAAACTTAGATTTGCAGCATAGAGCGAATCATTGGTCGCTCTTCATTACTGTAGGATTACGGTAAGAACTTCCAGCATATGGATTTAATGTGAAATTTACCACCTAATAAAATTTTCTTCAAAAAATCTGAAAAATCGTGTATTAAGGTTTTCGCGCATGCTGATTCCACCTAACAACTTTTTACGATTGTTTTCAGCTTTTTTGACGATGTAGTTACATTTCTGACAGATGCTGGGAACTGAGTTATTACGATTTACCGAGGATAACTTTGGAAAGAAGCATCACAGTAGAATGGAAATTTCAAATTCGGAAACAGCAGCTTCCTTTACCCTAGTATAAGAGTTTTTGGCTTGTTCGGTTTTGTTCCGAGGCAGAATATAGCCTCCAGTGGCCCAAAAATCCTTGTCGAATTTCGTACCGTAATCCTACAGTAATGAAGAGTGATAGATGATTCGCTCCATACTGCAAATCTAAGCTTAACCTCGCTCTACAAAACGGTTCCTAAAGCTTTTCAAAAAATCATAACTCTTTGCCTCATAACAATTTTGCGCAGTTTAAATTTTATTACAACTTTCCAGCATGTTCAGTTGCAGAGATAAAAATGAAAGAACGAGAACATCCAAAATTCGGAATTTTTGAGCAAAAATTCTAAGAATCTAGAAACTGCGCGATAAAATCCAGAAAAGCCATGATCATAATTTTTCTTATATTTGATAACTAACTGAATTAAGTCTGTGCTGATCGAGCTCTTCTTTTAAAAGTTATGAATTTTTGAAAAAAATCCGAAAAATCACTTTTTAAAGAATTCTTAAGAAATTCATTTTTCCGCATTTTTTTTCAAAAAAATCATAACTTTTGAAAGAAGAGCTCGATCAGCACAAACTTAACTCAGTTAGTAATCAAATATAAGAAAAATTATGATCTTGGCTTTTCTGGATCTTATCGCGCATTTTCTATTAGGTTGGTCGGAAAGTTCGTTCGCACCATTTTCAAAAAATCATAACTTCCTTCCCTCACAATGATTTTGCGCAATTCAAATTTTATTAGAAAGCGTAAAGCATGTAGTTTCCACTGGTCCTTTGGCGACTTTCCAGCATGTTCAGATTGCAGAGATAAAAATGAAAGAACGAGAACATCCGAATTTCGGAATTTTCGAGAAACAATTCCAAAAATCTAGAAACTGCGCGATAAAATCTAGAAAAGCCATTATCCTAATTTTTCTTATATTTGATTACTAACTGAGTTAAGTTTGTGCTTATCGAGCTCTTCTTTCAAAAGTTATGATTTTTTGAAAAAAATTTCGAAAAATCACCTTCCTAAGTGTCGAGACGCAGACCAATTAGATGTTCCGACAGTCTCCAGGCCGACTTGGGCGGTGCCACCAACTTCAGATGAGCTAGCACTCCCCTGCTCGGTGGTCCCCTCCCCAATTATGTTCCCCCACTTTGCTAGTCAGAATTGTTATGTTGGTACAAAGGGAAGAAACTTAGGGTAGAGGGATCAAATTAAGAGAATAGCTAACTCTTCAGACTTGACGTGGAGGTCCCGGGTTTTTTTGAACTTTTGTCGCATAACTTTTTTTACTAAAAAAATCTAATCATAGATTAGGCCAATCTCTGCTGAATACTCGCACCACCGGCACCAGCCCTCATCTCCTACGTGAATTACGTAGCCTTTTTTATATATACCCTCTCTTTTATCTTTTCCCTCGAGTTCAGGCGATGGGTCTGAGTGTGTTTTCTTATTTTGTCATATTTTTTGTGTCATAGTGGGTAATAAATATAATCATGTATTCTTTACCTACTGTGTATTTGACAGTCTTTTTTTTGTTTCATAGCAGATAACGACTATATTACTATAATATATTGAATATGGTATATGATATTTTTTATCTGCTGTGATTCCTTACAGTTTTTACCGTGATAACACGTGAAGAACCGTAAATATTTACTCTTTCTTCCTCTAGCCCCCTTTCCCCACCCTATTTATTTAGAAACAAATCTAAAACTTTTCATTTTTCAAAACATATTTTACTTCGCAACTTCCACATTTTCTCTTTCACAATCTATTATCTTTCCAAAACACGTAAAATTCATTTTCACAACCATTTTCACCATATTTCGCCTAAAGCTTTACACATTATTTTCAATCATTTATTTTCTTCTTTCTCACTTTCCATCGTTATTTTTTCACACAAACTCAGGGACTCTATCGCCAACGCCGGCACTGTACATACGTATAAAATTTTTATAATTGTGGTTAATTGCCATAGCCGTTTTGTAATTGCCGCAGTTCCACAGGCGATGTAGACGCCTGTGGATAGTCCGTAGGCTATGTTGCCTATGGTGATTCCATAGGCTATGTGATACCCCATGGGGTTACCAGAGGCCCTTTTCCCAGTCACGCCGATTCAGAGCGTCATTATCTAATCTTGAGTGGCATATAAGCGCCAGGAGCTGTCCTAAGCTCGGCGGAACTCGTTTCAAGCAGTAATATTAGGTCGTTTCAAAAGTAATTTCGCTTTTTTCAAACGGACACCACATTTGACGGAACAAAGGTTTCTAAGAGATCTTGGAGGCATTCGATCCAGAATTTCATTCTCTTTCTAATGGTTATGAAATTGTTGCAAAATAATTAATGAGTTTTCAGAAAATAACCGAAATCTGCGACCCATGCTTTTTGAGATGGTCAAGTTCCACAATTTTTTAAAACTTTCATATTAATCCTTAGAAGGAGTTCAAGTAACGATTCGATAGAGTAAACCTTATAGATTACAGCACTGCTTTTTTCTCTTTTTTCGAGCTCGCCGTAATTTTTTTAAAGTTTAACAAAACCATCGAATTTTGGCAGGCCTACGTCAGCCACAATCGCATCAAACAACGGTAATTATTCGGAATTTGAAACTTCCAAGAAGGTATATGACTTAATATTGATTTTACAATGCAAGTGAGAGCTTACGGATTCAAAATATCAAATTTCGAGTTTTTCGGGTACAGCCTGGGGCTCGCTAAAAAATTGAGTTATGATGATTTCTCCTCGGAAGATAAACGAATCGGAAACAAAAAACACCTGTTAGAAAGAGGAGTAAATGCTGCATCGAATAGTGCGCGAGCTGCTCTTCTTTTGATGTTCTACAAGGATTTAGCTGCTCAAGTATAGAAAGTGGTAACATCAGTTAAATTTCTGTTAAAAGTGTATGACAAGCTATGGAAAGGAGAAAAAAGTAGTACTGTATTCTAAAAGGTTTACTCTATCGAATTGTTACTTGAACTCCTGCTGAGGATCGATATGAAAGTTTTAAAAAATTGTGGAACTTGACCATCTCAAAAAGCATGGGTCGCAGATTTTGGATATTTTCTGAAAGCTCATTGACTGTTTTGCAACAATTTCATAACCATTAGAAAGAGAATGAAATTCTGGATCGAATGCCTCCAAGATCTCTCAAAAACCTTTGTTCCGTCAAATGTGGTGCCCGTTTGAAAAAAGCGAAATTACTTTTGAAACGACCTAATACAATACTGCCTAGTCTGCGCTTGGGTCAGTTTCGCCTAATTATTTATTTGTAAAAGATTGTGCAGCCCTGGATCAGCTGGTTCTCGACCGCTGAAGCGAGTTGGATATTTACTGATCATCTTTATCCAACTTTGTCACAGAGGTATTGATTTATTAGCTTTCAGTTTTATTATCATTGTGTGTTCATACAATTTTGTGCAGTTCTGTTATCCACTCTAACCAAAAACGAAAAAAAAAATCATGCGTGTTCATGGTTGCAAAACAGATTTCCAGAAAAGGTTTCAGCCCGATCTCAAATGTTCAGAGCGTCTGAGACAAGCAACGGATTGGTCTCTCTCATAGTGAGTGAGAAGTTCCGGTAGCAACCTTACAAATCTCATTCACACAGCAGCTACTGACACTTGTAAGTTTGCCCGCAAGCCATCGCACTATAAAAAGGAAGACTTCTCTGATTGGCGGCTCGGAGAAGGCTTTCAGTCAATCACTTTTCACCCACGCCCTTGTAATCATCGTTAGGGAAGTGTTTCCTCCTGAGTTGCTTGCAGGTTAGAAAAAAAATGTCAATATCCTGTGAATTTACATGTCCATATCATAGCTTACCATGCTCTGTAACGGCAAATGTTAGGAATATACATTCTGTTCCTTCGCCGTCCTCGAACATAATCCATTTTGTTATTTGCTGTCGATTTATATATTATTCCATGCCAGTGATCTCGTTTCCTACAACAATGCTCACTTTTTTCTTCGCGGATGTCATCATATACCCGTATGTCACATTTCATACCAGTGCGGTCTTTGTCCGCCTCTCTATACCCTCTGCCACATTTTACCACCATGCGGAAATCCCTATCCGCCTCCCCAAAGGATTACGGAAGCCTCATCCGTACCCCGATTTGCTCATCATTCAAATCATCTCATCATTCGCCCTAATGCTCCCATTCTTCAGCTCGAGACGAGCTCATTCTTCTGACGGGGCGTGCGAAAGCGTGCCTTCTCATCCATTTTCCCCCTCTCCTTGTGAAGAAAAATCCAGCGACTAACGCCTGAAGCAAGTCTGCCCTCAACCAAAGCAGCAAATGGTAAATGGGCAACATCAACTACACGTATGGGCAACGTCAACTGTACATATGAGCAACGTCCAACTCAATGATGACATCGCAACAATGCATAGGCCACTCCCCAGCGAAGCCACTGATGACAACTCAATAACCATGGCCAACCTCAAAAGCTCGAGGACGAGCTTTGCCACGGAACGGACATGTCGAGACGCAGACCAATTAGATGGTCCGACAGTCTCCAGGCCGACTTAGGCGGTGCCACCAACTTCAGATGAGCTGGCACTCCCCGGGTGCTCGGTGGTCCCCTCCTCAATTATGTTCCCCCATATTTGTTATAACGATAAAAGAATCTAGTCAAGAATTGTTATGTTGGTACAAAGGGAAGAAACTTAGGGTAGAGGGATCAAGTTAAGAGAATAGCTAACTCTTCAGCCTTGACATAAGAATTCCTAAGAAGTTGATTTTTCTGCATTTTTTTTCAAAAAATCATAACTTTTGAAAAAAGAGCTCGATGAGCACAGACTTAACTCAGTTAGTAATCAAATATAAGAAAAATTAGGATAATGGCTTTTCTGGATTTTGTCGCGCAGTTTCTAGATTTTTGGAATTGTTTCTCGAAAATTCCGAATATCGGATGTTTTCGTTCTTTCATTTTTATCTCTGCAATCTAAACATGCTGGAAAGTCAGGAGGGGACTATTGGAAATTAAATGCTTTACGCTTTCTAAGAAATTTAAATTGCGCGAAATCGTTATGAAGCAAAGAAGTAATGATTTTTTGAAAATGGTGCGAACGAACATTCGGGACAACTTAATACATATTAAACTCAATTTTATTATTGGAAATTGTGAAAGTAAGATCCAGAAAATTTGTTTTTGTCAAGCTAAGGTTAGTTTTCTCTATTTGTAAAGAAGGATGATAAATTTCTCTTAAGTTCTTTCGAAATGCGATGCATCTTTAGAGACATGTAATATGTCATCTATATATCTGTAAGTGTGATTGTACAAGTTAGTGCTATGACTCAGAGTTCTTGTCTGTCTTTTTAAGAACTCAAATTCCATGTATGATAGAGTAAGGTCTGCTATCTGTGGGCTACACGAAGCTCCCTGAGGTATACCCTTTATTTGTTTATATATCACTCCACCAAAATACAGGTAGCTAGACTCCAGCAGAGGTGCGATAGTGGGAGCCGATTCTCTCCCTACCTTCACTTTTGAGCTGATACAGGGTGACCACCTTCACTTTTGGAATAACAAATTTTTTGCTGGACGGTAAAAAAGGAAAATAAGCAAAACAGACGCAAAAAGGATCATTGAAAGCATATATTTATGTATACGGCGGCATATATATTCAAAATAAACGTGCTCAGTAAATGGTGTATTTGGAAGAAAAACTTAGCGAAACTGTACGGATTTGATTGAGCAAATTTTGTTATAACGTACAGCGAAGAAAGTAAATCGATCCAGGCAGTAACGGCCGAGAACCAGAATTTTGAATAATTAAATAGTGAAAAATCATGCAAAATTTCCACTGTTATATATCTGTTGTTTGAAGATGTCAGCAGTTGCGACTTCATAGGTTTTCAAGAGTAAATGGTGCTCTATCAGCTAGTGAAAAAATCGAGTGGATTTGGGAGATAATCGTTGAAAACCAGAATTTTAAAAATTTACGCCATTTTTGCGTGTTTTTTGACCAGACAGTTAAACTCATCTAAATTTTGAAAGTGAAAGTGTGTGATGTTGCGACTTTATAGGTTTTATAGAGCAAGGTTTGCTTATCTGAATATATCTTAGCGTACCGATTCACTAAAACAGTGCCGAGGTCCAGAGTCTTGAAAAAGCAGGTGAAAAAAGCGTTTTTTGAAATGCAACAGCTCATAACTTCTTCAGAACTGCATGAATCATGCTGAGACTTCATAGGTTAGATTCTTCTCATCAAGAGCTTTCAAATGATATATCATATGGGAGTTTAGAGCCTCCTACGAATTATGCCCGTGGGGGGAGCCTTTTCATACCAAAGTCTCCCCCTAGTCCACTTTAATGTATTGGAGGGGGGAGACTTTGGTATGAAAAGGCTCCCCCCACGGGCATAATTCGTAGGAGGCTCTAAACTCCCATATGATATATCATTTGAAAGCTCTTGATGAGAAGAATCTAATTTATGAAGTCTCAGCATGATTCATGCAGTTCTGAAGAAGTTATGAGCTGTTGCATTTCAAAAAACGCTTTTTTCACCTGCTTTTTCAAGACTCTGGACCTCGGCAATGTTTCGGCGAATCGGTACGGCTAAAATATATTCAGATAAGCCAAACCTTACTCTATAAAACCTTTGAAGTCGCAACATCATACACTTTCACTTTCAAGATTTAGATGACTTTAACTGTCAACTGTCAAGAAACACGCAAAAATGGCGTAAATTTTTAGAATTCTGGTTTTCAACGACTATCTCTCAAATCGACTCGATTCTTTCACTATCTGATAGAGCACCATTTACTCTTCAAAACCTTTAAAGTCGCAACTGCTGACATCTTCAAACAACAGATTTATAACAGTGGTTTCGCATGATTTTTCACTATTTAAATATTCAAAATTCTGGTTTAATGCCTAGATCGACCTACTTCCTTCGCAGTATGTTATAGCAAAATTTACTTAATAAAATCCGTACAGTCCAACAAACTTTTACTTCCAAATACACCATTTACTAAACACGTCTATTTTAAATTCTTATAAATAAAATTTATAAGTATTTTTAATATTCATGGTATCTGTGGCCCTAAAGAGGGCCGTTGGGTCACAGTTTGACCTAGAAAGATAGCTCTGTTCGTCCGTTCTACCCTCCTCCCCCGCACCTCCCCCCCCCCCCTTCGACGTTTTGGGAGGTGAGTGTCCGACACTACCACCTTCACTTTTGGCCGGCCAGTGGTAGCTGGGACCACCTTCACTTTTGATGGGCCCGGCTCCCCCCATAGCACCTCTGGACTCCAGTATAGAATCTATTATATAAATTATGTCTTCAAATTGATAACATCTGCCCTGTGCCATATCTGCATTAACATACGATACTTTATCGTTATATGTTCTGATATATTAGGTTGTCTCATAATTAATGCACGTTTTTATTTGCTTGCTTTATAAAAGCAACCAGACTCAACCCAACAAAGGATAAGGGGTACTGTTCGATAGAGCAAAGCAAGTTCTACAAGATGCCCCCGAAAAATCAAAATCTAAAGATTTCCAAATGCCCAAAAAATCGAAAAAAATCAGATCTTTGTCCAAATAATTTTTACGGACCTCCCACTCGCTCACATCAATACTATCGATATCTGATATCCACACATGTGCGATTGCCGTATTTTTTCCTTGACTAGAAACTGAGAAAACGAAAATTATCGTGTTTTTCTAAAAGCAATGCTGAGCCGTTCTTGCATATGTGATTCTATACTACAAGCTTAGGTAAGTATATCTATAGATTTTCAACCCATTCCAAGCGGTAGTTTTCGAAAAATAACGAATTCGGATTTTTTCGTTTCAGTTCAAATGCTAAAATCGACATTTCTCGAAAAGTACCGCTCGAAATAGGCTAAAAATTTACAGTTATGCTTGGCTAGGCTTGTAGTATAGAACTACATATGCAAAAACGGCTCAGCATTGCTTTGAGAAAATCAGAGAAATTTTCGTTTTCTCAGTTTCTAGTCAAGGAAAAAATACGGCAATCGCACATATGGATACCAGATATTGATAGTATTGACGTGAGCGAGTGGGAGGTCCGTAGAAATTATTTGGACGAAGATCTGACTTTTTTCGATTTTTTGGGCGTTTGGAAATTTTTAGATTTTGAGTTCGAACTCTCCGTGGATCGAGCATGGCGCAAGGGCAGTAACGCCATCTTGTAGAGCTTGCTTGGCTCTATCGTACGGTACCCATTACCCTTTGTTGGGTTCAGTCTGGTTGCTTTGTTAAAGCAAGCAAATAAAAACGTGCATTAATTATGAGACAACCTAATATTTATATCCTCTCATGCATAAGCTTATAAGTTTTGTGAGATTAGATCTGACCACGTTATGTGGCAGACTAGTGAACAAACTAGAAAAGTCGGCTGAATATGTTTCTAATTCTTCATTTGCTGTCAGCAGTTCTTTCAGTACTTGATTACTATTTTCTATAACCCAAAAATGTTTTATTCTAGTTCTTTGATAAATAACTTTACAATAGTTTATGAAATGCTTTCTAATATGTGCAAGCATTAATGTATCTTGTAAAGGGGCTTAAGCGTAGAACTCTTTGCTCCGGTAATATACCGGAACTTAATGGGTGTCTTGTGCATCTTTGAAATACCATATATTCTAAGTATAACATTCTGCTCTTTTACATGTTTGATATTCAAACTATTCAATAGTCTTATTTGTTTTTCCTGAACTTGATTTTCTAGCAGGGTAGTTCTTACATATGTAGAGCCGTCCATAGCTGACTGTTCCATTTCTTTTCTCATCATTTGAAGATAAAATTTCTTGCATGTAAAACAAACAATGTTATTAAATCAACCCTTGCAGGGATTTGTTAGAGCACTTAGATTTTTAGTTAACTACAAGAAAAACAGGCAAAAGCCATAAGCAAGTTTGAAATAAGGCTGACGTGAAGCGCCGTGCGAAGCTACATAAACGTAAGTACTGTTATACCATGCTCAGGAGCTTAAAATAGGTTTAGCGCAGTCAACGATAGATTTTTCCAACGTCACACATCTTCATCCAAAGTAAATCTGTGACGGCATAAATAAAAGTGTTCTGTTTGTCCAAAATGTACGAAAGAAGATTGTGATGGTATAATCACGCTTACGGAAGGAGGGACAACACATTACATTACATTACGTTACATTACATTGCTTTGGCAGTGAAAACACCAAGTAGAGGACAAAGAGGTAGGCCCAAGTTACAGTAGGCGTAAAATGAATTTTAACCTACGAGAGCTTGCAAAAGCTAACTTGTCTTGAACCAAAGCATGTTTTCTTAGTTTTTGCTAAATTAAAATGTAAAGGACAACAACAAAATGCTGTTTTTAATTTTTACGTTCAAATAATGGATTACCAGAAGATAAGTAAATATTTCAAGTGTACAAAAATACAGGGTGTTCCAAAAAAATGTGCCTATGTTTGATTGTAAATAACTCTCTTGCTATGTAATCTTTCGAAAAGTTCAAGTACTATTTTGTGAAGCTAGCTTCAACCAAGTTTTGCAGTGTGGAGGGAATTACCGATCTTTCTTTATTACTATAAGACTACGGTAGGAATTGTAGAGTGGGTTTTGCATCATAGACCGTACTGAACCCCTAAAAAGGACTAAAAAAACTCGTACACTAGGTGAACCAGACCAGCTGATTTCAATGAAACACTTTATCGTAGCGTTTTTTTTTATAATTTATGCCAGATAACCCGCAAAAACTAGTTTCTTGAATTCGTCAAAAATTTAATAACGCAATTTGAAAGCTCTGCGAACGCGCAAAATAGTTAAATGGTAAAGTCAGCATGAAAACATGAAAACATGCATGAAAACAGTAATACACAATTTTTCAGAGGTTATAAAAATTTTCTTTGATAATTTCGAAAGGTCTATCTTAGTTGCGCCATATGCTGTGAATTATACTTGGGGAAATTCGAAATTTTTTTCGAATGTTCGAATGTTGAATATATTCGAAAAATGAAAGTTTCGAATAATCGAATATCGAATAATATTCGAAAATTGAAAATTTCGAATATTCGACTTTCGAATATTATTCGAAAATCGGAAATTTCGAATATTCGACTTTCGAATATTATTCGAAAATCGGAAATTTCGAATATTCGACTATCGAATATTATTCGAAAATGAAAACTTCGAATCGAATAATATTCGAATATCGAATATCATTCGTTATTCGAATTTCGAATATTATTCGGTTCTCGAATGTTATTCGATTTTCGAATTTCGAATATTATTCGGTTCTCGAATGTTATTCGATTTTCGAATTTCACTCGATTTTCAAATACTGACCGAATAATTTACATCATTGAGACTGCCTATGAAAGGCCAAAACGCTAAGAATAAATTGTTTCATGTAAGTGCTAAGAATGGACACATTCTTATGGTACATTTTACGATGGAAAAACGGTTTAGTCGTGACGTGATGGGACTTAGGAACCAAGCTACTCCTATGACGGTTGTGAAAAGATTTTTCTTTTTTTTTAAAGAAGATTATGTACCCTCATTGAGAGTCGCGATTGGATATACAGCGGTCCCAACAGTATGTAGATCTGTAGGCTGACACCAACTTAGAGTATGGGGCGATTTATCAATCGCTTTTCACTATCGTAAAATTACGTAAGACTGAAGTGGATTTCAAAACACCAAGAGCCATTTCCCCTAGAAAAAAAAATCAAAAGGGCTGAAAGTCTTGCTTTAGGTTTCTAAAGACACTCACTTTAGGTAGAATTTGCACTCAACCGTAATGCTTTTTTCAAAACTTACGCCAGGTGTCCTGTGTGCCCCAGAAAAGTTCCCACGTGAATCAGCTGCGTACGTGGTGCGACGCTGCCTTTCGCTCTTTTTGACACGTTTCTGCTGAGTTTTCAACGGAAGTGCCCGAGGTTAACATGTTCAAAATAGCGAAAGGCAGCGACATAACGTGGTACCTATGAGAATTTTGCTAGGGAACAAACGATGCACCGTAACAAGTGTTTTGCGACGCCTTTCAAAAATGTGATTGCCATTTGAAAAGCTTGAAAACTCGTGCGTAGTAGAATCAGCTTACGTAAAAACACTGCTGCGCAGATTTTAGACCTTTTTTTTGGAGACAATTTTTTTGGATGTCTTATTTTGCAGTTGGTCTTTAAGCTGGAGTTTCCTACTGTGATAACGCACAATAAGAAAAACATGGGTGATTCGCTTTCTGCTGTTTTTATAAGCTGAAGCTATCTACTGGATGTCACCCAGAAATTGACAAAAGACTTTGAGAGGTATTAGCGATCAAACGGTGTGTAGATACTCTTAAGACACCCCGTATACGCTTTGCATATCGAATTCTCGAATATTCGTTGCTTATCGAATTTTCGAATAGTCAATTCTTCGAATTTTCGAATAGTCAATTCTTATCGAATTTTCGAATATTCGGTGCTCGACGAATATAATATTTGATGGACATCGAATGATTGAATGAATGACCTTCGAATATTCGACTATCGAATAACATTCGAAATTTAAGATTTTCGAATATTCGACTTTCGAATAATATTCGAAAATGAAGATTTTCGAATATTCGACTATCGAATATATTAGGTTGTCTCATAATTAATGCACGTTTTTATTTGCTTGCTTTAACAAAGCAACCGGACTCAACCCAACAAAGGGTAAGGGGTACTGTTTGATAGAGCAAAGCAAGCACTACAAGATGGCACTCATATCTTTGCACCATGCTCGATCCACGGAGAGTTCGAACTCAAAATCTAAAAATTTCCAAATGCCCAAAAAATCGAAAAAAATCAGATCTTCGTCCAAATAATTTCTACGGACCTCCCACTCGCTCACATCAATACTATCGATATCTGATATCCATATGTGCGATTGCCGTATTTTTTCCTTGACTAGAAACTGGGAAAACGAAAATTTCCCTGATTTTCTCAAAGCAATGCTGAGCCGTTTTTGCATATGTAGTTCTATACTACAAGCCTAGGTAAGCATGACTGTAGGTTTTCAGCCTATTTCGAGCGGTACTTTTTGAGAAATGTCGTTTTGAGCACTGAAACTGAAACGAAAAAATCCGAATTTGTTATTTTTCGAAAACTACCGCTTGGAATGGGCTGAAAACCTACAGTTATGCTAACCTAGGCTTGTAGTATAGAACTACATATGCAAAAACGGCTCAACATTGCTTTGAGAAAATCAGGGAAATTTTCGTTTTCTCAATTTCTAGTCAAGGAAAAAATACGGCAATCGCACATATGGATATCAGATATCGATAGTATTGATGTGAGCGAGTGGGAGGTCCGTAGAAATTATTTGGACGAAGATCTGATTTTTTTCGATTTTTTGTGCATTTGGAAATTTTTAGATTTTGAGTTCGAGCTCTCGGTGGATCGAGCATGGTGCAAAGGCATGAGTGCCATCTTGTAGTGCTTGCTTTGCTCTATCAAACAGTACCCCTTACCCTTTGTTGGGTTGAGTCCGGTTGCTTTGTTAAAGTAAGCAAATAAAAACGTGCATTAATTATGAGACAACCTAATATTCGAAAACTGAAAATTTCAAATATTCGACTTTCGAATTTTATTCGAAATCTCAGATTTTCGAATATTCGACTTTTCGAATCATTCGCATTCGAATGATTTATTCGAATGATCGAATAATCATTCGATTCGGTCCCAAGTATACTGTGAATGCTTTTGATAATCATGCAGTATGAAGTGGAGTCGGTAATTCGCTTCATTCTGGAAAAATCTGTGGAAGATAGCTTAGCTAAAGCTTCTCGCAGTTTTTATCAAGAAAATTACTATCAATCAAAGTAACCATACTTTTTGGACACCCTGTATCATTGCAATTAATGTGCTAAGTTGGAGAGAAAGTTCTTGCGTAATTCCAATAAAATTCAAAAACTTTTCAGATACCAAGCCTAGATCCATGGTCTCGTATGTGAATTTTAGTTGCCCAAAAGATCGCGGAGGGCCGCCGTCTAGCTTTAAAAAATCTGGAGGTTTTCCTTACAAAGTAATGTCCATAGGTTACTTTCGCATGCCTTTACCTTCTACGGAAATATAAACCAAAAAATTTTGGAAAATTGTCATTTTTATTGGATAGATCCTCTCATCGTTGCAGTCTCTTGCACAAAAACTGTTGAGGACCGAAATTTAAACATGACGCCTAGTTAAAGACTGTGGCGTTTTTTTTTTGGAGCGCCAAAAATTGCGCTGAAAGGTGCAATAATGAGGATTCTTTGTAAAATGGTTTGTTCTTGCATACCCGTACAAAATTGAAGCTTGCGACAACAACGTATTGTTTTTTGCTGTATAACCCGTACAAAATTGAAGCTTGCGACAACAACGTATTGTTTTTTGCTGTATAACCAATTTTTGTAGGTTCTTTTTTATGTTAGCTAGAGGTCCTCCGCGATTTCTTAGCACTAAACATCTGTTATGGAGCGTAAAAGTTCTATCTGTCATGTTTAAAATGCCAAATCCTGAATTTAGGCTCAGTAATTAAAAAGTTATTGAATTTGTCTGAATTATGCAAGAACATTCACGCAAACGCAAATTAATACAGTAATAAATTATCATTTTTTTTCTCAAATTCAAAAGCAGTGCGATTTTGAATTACTAAAAATAGGCATGCTTGAGGAACTAGTCTTACTTATCAACTGATATGAAGTCACCTTATGCATCAAGAAAGCCATGTCCAGTTGCACACAAATTGATTCCGCTTCGTCCATCCATACGCCCTCTCCCTTCTTTAGTACGAAAAGTAGTCGTAAATGATCAGCAACTGTGAGTGAACTGAATGTGCAGCTTGATTGAGGACAATATCCGATAGGAGGTCGCCGTGCGCAAATTGCGTTTGAATACTGCTCTCCCAACACTGTGATTCTGCCTGAACATGTGTGGTGATGTACGAAAAATTGAGATCAAAAGAGTTTTAAACGTTTGCAACCGCGGACTATGGAGGGAAAAAATGAAACGCGAGGTTAACATATTGACAAGCAGTTTAGCACACTTGTAAACTTTGAGAACAAAACGAAGGAGAAACTGAGAGCACCTCAAAACGTGTATTCACATCTGCAAAAAGCCAAAAACAACGAAAGCATTCCTATTTTTCGTGAATTACAAGAGTCTAATTACTTCATTTCAAACTCTGAGATATAAAAAAGGATACCATCATACTAATGATTTTACAGGCATAGCAGAACAGACTTTGCTACACCAGATATGTTCCTGGAGAAACTTGCAAACAAGTTTTCTTCTGTCACATGAAACACCGGCTGACTAGCGCTTACGTCATGTTTGGGTCAAATGGTACAATAGCACACATATCTGTCAGTCACCGAAATATCCGCTCAACGATTTTCCGCAGTTTGGTTACTAGCATCACACCCACAGTACTGCATTTGAAGCGCCCTTGAAAAAAATACAGGTTTCATTCAAGATGCGCCATCACCGACGCTGTAGTAGCATTGGGGCTCAGGGCCACGCTTTTATGCGACAACAGTGGTGGCAGTGGTGCTCGCTGGCATACCACATACTACCAATGTCACTTCTATATTACACAAAGGGACCACAAATTGAAATATTCTTTGAACGCAATGTCTTTTGCTATTTTTCTGTACTCCTCACAGAAGCACAGTTAAAGGTAGTGGAGCGGCAAAACCCAACAACTCGGAATTTTAACGCGATAGGTTTCCCATATCGCCCAAGTATGAAAACAGTGCAGTCCCGGTTGCACAGCACGCTTTCCCTGCCGAGAAAATCGCTCTCAAACTTACACACGCCAGCCAATCTAACACGCATCTGGACGAGTTGGCAATTTCCTTTTCACCATTGAAGGCTGCCCGCCGCAATGCTATAACCATTGGGTCGCGCCACGATTTAGGCCTTGCTCCACTCGTCCATTCCAAAGGGAAGGGCATTAAAAACGTTCATTTTCGCCGTTTTCAAGTTGAAAAGTAAATTTTCGGGATCAGCGTATTAAAGAATTCTAGGTAAGCGCAAATTTGACTAGGTCGAGATTAGCCGAGCCTTTAACCTTTCGTACATGTTTGTCCCTCAACTTTGCCGCCGTCTTCACTACTTTTGAGGAAGTGCAAAAAATGCGTCAATGATGTATACGAGTAGCAAGACTCAGTCTGTGCTTCGCGCACAAAGATCTAATTTATCTCAAAAGCAATGTTCTGCTTAATGCTAAATGCTTCGAGCATGCCGAAGTAAAGCTGGCACGGCAGTCACAGGGAAGTTGAACATCGATTATGTGGTAAAAAAACAGACAGGATGTCTTTTTGCAAGACTTCTGAGTGCAGGCAACAAGAAAATCGCAAAGATATGAATTAGTATCAATTTTTCGTTGGGAATCATTTTTTGAAACTCCCCATCAAACCCTGCGAAATCGTCTTTGCCATTTTCAATTTTTACAACTACCCACTTTATTACCAGCTGCATGGAATGATCAACCGAAGCTCGCTAATTTTTGAGATAATTGACGTGATTGCTATCCAGAATCCTAGCAAAACATCCTAGCATTTATATGATCATGAAGAAGTTATGTGAGCTGAAAGTGTCGCCACTCTCAAGCTGATATTTTAAGTGGCATTTCCCACTCAAATGTGGAGAGTCAACACTATGGCCCCATCGTCTCAGCGCAGTAGGGCGACTTTGGTGTGTTGAGCTGCAAGGTACCTTAAATGTATTATGTATTCTGATAGGCGTCCCAAGCTGTGAAGGAGGTTGACATTTTAGTTTCGGCCGGAAGACTAGCTAAGACCGTACACGGCCAGTTCCTTGCCGTTTGTTTTTTGATTGTTGTCCCCGCTTTACAACGGGGTTAGCGCGCCTCGTGGAAATCAACTAAGACTTAACGAAACTGCTCTTGTAAAAAAAATTTGTTACGCATCAGCAAAATGAAAGAAGAAAGAACACGATGACAGGGCGCGGATCGGACAAAAAGGACAAGTCTGCTCGGACGACACGCCATGGGGATTGCATCATGCTATCTTCATAATACGCCAGGACAGTCTCTAAACGCCAACCTGCGCTCTTCTCGACGCTGCAGAGTACCAATCATCGCTCTGCAAAAAACTAAGTCCAAGAAGAAGGACAGACTAAATTCAGGAAGAAGGACGTTTGGTACATAAGTGGGGCATTTCATGGGGCATCTCATTTGTGGTGAAAGGTTCCGTCACAAAACCTTGCAGGCGTTAACTTTGTCGTCCACCCATGTACACTTCATCTCACTGATTTGCAGACGGACCTATCAAATCAACAACCAATTTACGACCAAGACCTTTATGTCAAAAGACCATCAGCTTTTCCGACTACCACTCCCCAGAAACAGCATCTGGCGAATTAACACCACATGCTTCTATGCAGACATGAAGGATTACGTCAGCGATAAGAAGTCCTTCTATAGGTTTGCTGAGAGCTGCTTAAACGCAAAATTTGGTTGCCATCAGAATAGGATTAACGATTGGGAAGTTGGCATACGAGCCTCACAACAAAAACGGACTCTTCGGACTTCTTTCGTCGCACGAAATTTCTACTGGAATTTTATACTCATTTATATAGAAAACTAGCTGGCTTACCCGGCTCCGCCGTATGTTCCGAATAGAAAATTCCATTTCTGAACCGATCGGGACCAAACTTGGCACACATACACTTCGGGCCCCGGCGGGTGTCATAGACTACTTTTCGTCATCGATCGATATCGATTTTATCGATTTTTTGCAAAATTTGAGCTACAGGGCTGGGAGTTGGCACAGGGGGGTAATCGAGCATGCTTATCACACCCATGGGGGGGGGCTCGATTACCCCCTGTGCCAACCCCCCTGTAGCTCAAATTTTGCAAAAAATCGATAAAATCGATATCGATCGATGACGAAAAGTAGCCTATGACACCCGCCGGGGCCCGAAGTGTATGTGTGCCAAGTTTGGTCCCGATCGGTTCAGAAATGGAATTTTCTATTCGGAACATACGTACAGACAGACAGACAGACAGACATACGGACAGACATACAGACAGACAGACAAACAGACATTCAGCTTTACATATAAGATTATTATTTTATACTTATACTTTATATGAAGAAAAAATCGCTGTAAACATGGTCGTCTAACAGATCGATTCAGCGGAGATCGACCACATTATGACGCAAAGTGGAGCTTGCTAGTAATTCCGTTCTCTGCAGTCAGGGCCCGGCACGAGGTGGGCAAATGACAAGCTGAAAATCTTTTTGGGGTCAAAAAGCAAAGGGGATATCGTTTTTGCGGGATCCGGGGCGGAGCCCTGGAAGAAGATTCCAAGTGCAAGCAAAAGAAGGTCGAATCATGCTTACCTTATACATGTAATTCATCGGAAAGTAGTTTTCATAAACCTCAACGCACAGCATGATTACATGGTCAGTTCTCAATGCAGGCGTAATGATATAGCATCAAATTACGTAAGCGAACAAAGAGAGGCTGTAGAAACAAAGCATGAAATTTTATGAAAAACTTATGTGAATGAGAGGCGTAATAAGCATTTTTTCCAAAAATTTCGCAAAACTGGTAAATGAAGATGTGAATTCAAATGGTCGTTTGCAGCGCACAGATGACCATACGGTATGAAACTTAGTAGGTACATGAACACGGGCCTGCAGGGCTTATCTTAGAAGTTTCATTGGAAAACTATGTGAATGAAGGTTGTGGCAAGCTTTTTTTCTGAAAATTTCTCACTATCAAAAAAAAAATGGAAAAATGGCTCGTTTGCAGCGCAGAGAAAACGAAATCGCGCGAGACTTGGTGTATATACGCGCAGTAGGACTAAGAAACAATGTATGAAAAATTACGAAAAACTTATGTGAATGAAAAGCGTGCTTAACTTTTTTCCAAATTAGGTGGGCAGTTGCCCACCTAATGCCCACCTGAGGTGGGCAAAACTTTCAGTTCACATAATTTCATCAAAATTTTTACATAAATCTGTTGTTCACCTAAAGTTTACTATATGGTGAGATTTTGGTTCGCTCCTCCTCTTGTCTTTGTCAGAGCCCAAAATCGCATCAGCAGCCTAGCTTTCTGACAAGGAAAGGAACCTCAGTCGAAGTGGGGTTTCCGCACGTGATGCATATCATTCTATTAACCTTGGAGCACTAATACCAGATCCGTGTTCCTTAGCTGCTCAATGTTCTTTTGAGAAAAGTTATGAGCGACGGTTCTCCACGATGACCACTGCACATTACAAGTCTGAGGCGCCAAGGAATGTACAGGTGTGGACGGTGGAGGAGACCATGGCGCAGTGGTGAGTTTGCGTCCCTATAGAGGCAACCTTGTATTTTTGCATATTATATTTTGTGAATTCGCAGACTATTTTCAAGCAAGCAGACACTCGTCGGAAATCGCCTGCGAATTCACAAAATGTAATTTGCAAAAATGCAAGGTTTGGCTCCATAAGGACGCGAACTCTTCACCACTGCTCCATAGTCTCCGCAGCTATCCACCCTCCCGTCCGTTCACTCCTGTACATTCCTTGGCGCTCCGACTTATAATGTGCAATGGTCAACGTGTGGAATCGTCGTTCAAGACTTTTCTCAGAAGATCATTGAGCAGCTAAGGAACACGGATCTGGTATTAGTGCTCCAAGGCCAATAGAATGATATGCATCACGTGTGCAAACCCCACTTTGACTGAGGATCCTTTCCTTATAAGATGGAAAGCGCGCCTCAATCAATCGATACGCGTAGGAACGGCGTCTCTCAGTCCTATGAATGCGTCTCTTTAATATTTTTTCATTCTTTCATCATTTTCCTTGTTTATTCTTCTTCCTGTTTTCTATTTTGATACAGGTGAGGAGTACTTAGAGGAATTTGAGCATTTTGGGCGCTTTTGAGCGCTTTCAGGAGAAGTGTGGCCGGTGCTCTCGTTCCACAAGCACAAAGCGTCATTTTTGAGCTCAAGGGGGTATTTATAAAAACTATTGGGGTCAAAGGGAAATTCTTTTTTGGAAAACCCCGTCTGCCCACCTCGTGCCGGGCCCCGTCTGCAGTGGGGCTCCGAGTTCTGTCGCACGTCGTCGCGCTGAGGTGCAAATCAGCCTCAGAGATAGCATGATATCCTCGATATTTTATTAGGTTGCCCGGAATTTAATGCCCGTTTTGAATTTCAACCGCAATAAGTCATACACCTCTCATTTCTAAATAGGATGCAGAGTACCATTCGATAGAGCAAAGCAAGCTCTACAAAAAAGCCGTCTTGCTTTTGCAACAGCTCTGATTCACCTCGAGTTTCGAGCCAAAAACTAACAGGGGAAGGATACTTGGATGCCGTAGCCATTCACAATGATTTGTGTACCAAAAAATGCGCTCTTGAATGCTAGTTCGTAGACTGTTTTTCATATCTGCGAAACGATAATCTGAATGGAATTATGATTTTTTTCATTAAAAAATTGCTTCCTGCGGAGGGTCAAAATCATCAATAAAAAGATTTTCTCTCCTTTCCAAATGCTGAGTATGATCCAGATAGTCTAAATAAATATGACTACGTCTAAAATATTCTTCAGTAGCATCAAGCGGTAGGCTAGATCAAATCTGGTGATTTTTACTATCCAAAAGTAGGCTAAATCTTCAAGGAAAAAAGTTCATAACTTTCTTCAAAAGATCGTTTCGCAGATTTCGAGCACAGATTTAGAATCTGCATTCGAAGGCGCATTTTTTGGTACAAAAATCATTAGGAATGGCCGCGGCATCCAACTATCCTTCCCTTGTAAGAAGACTCAGCAGCCCGAAAAATCGAAAAAAATTGACCTATCCAACCTAGCGTCAAGAACTGCCCTTCATGTTGCCAGTCTAGACCTAGCTTGGGAGTAGCAGCCAGCATAATAACCAAATGGAACAAACCAACCTTCTATTTACCATGTGAGTCCGCACGTAGAAAATCGACAGAGCCAACTGGGTGACATCGACATAGGAATTTCATGTTTAGACGTATTCTTATAGAGCCAAGGACGGTAGAATATTACTACTGATGAACGGCATATATTAGGTTGTAACAGAGTTAATGCAGGTTTTGAATTCTAACCGCAATAAGTTGTACACTTCTCATTTCTAAAGAGGTTGCAAAACACCATTCGATAGAGCAAAGCAATCTCTATAAGGTGGCAATCTTGCTTTAGCAAGAGCTCTGATCCACCACGAGTTTCGAGCCAAAAACTAAAAAGAACCAACTGCCCAAAAACTTAAGAAAAATCGTAACTCAGTTCACAAAAATCCTACAAAAATTCTTACTAGCTCACGTGAACGCTATCCACATAAAACATCCATGTACACCTTTGCCGTATTTTTCCTTCCGTTAGAAACCAAGAAAACGGAAATTTTCGTGCATTTGCCAAAGTGATGCTGTGCCGTCCCCACATAGGTAGTTGTATACCACAAGCCTGTAGAAGTACAGACTTAAATTTTCAGCTCTCTATAAGCTTTAGTTCTCGAGAAATACCGAATATAGCTTTCCTTAGTTAGGTAGTCCAAGCTAAAATTCAAATTTCTTGAGAACTAAAGCTTATAGAGAACTAAGAATTTACGTTTGTACTTCTACAGGCTTGTAGTATACAACTATCTATGTGGGGACGACACAATATGACTTTGGCAAATGCACGAAAATCTCCGTTTACTTGATTTCTAACAGAGAAAAAAATAAGGCAAAGGCGTAAATAGATGTTTTATGTGGATAGTGTTTACGTGAGCAAGTAAGAATTTCTGTAAAATTCTTATGAACTGAGTTACGATTTTTCTCAATTTCTCGGGCAGTTAAATCTTTTTAGTTTCTGGCTCGAAACTCGTGCTGGATCAGAGCTGTTGCAAAAGCAAGACGGCCTTTTTGTGAAGCTTGCTTTACTTTATCGAATGGTACTCTGCATCCTATGCAGAAGTGAGAGGTGTGTGAATTATTGCGGTTGAAATTCAAAACGGGCATTAATTTCCGAACAACCTAATATATCATTCTGAACAGAAAAAATTCGTATTTTATTGAGAGTGATACATTCGAATACAAAAAAGTTTACAAACACTTGCAAAGATGAACAAACAAAAAAAATCGAATATTTTTTGACTTTAACGCTTTAGGATTTCAGTTTTTTTCAATGGAAATCTCTTAAAATTAAACTCGCTTTTCCGTCAACAATTCGGAATCAAAATGCTGTTCCTTGCATCATTATTATAAGTGATTCTTGTATCACTCTTTATTTTGCAACAAATTCTAGGTTTTTAAATTTTTTCATTATTACTTTCTTTCAAAATACCTGAAAATGATGATTTTCCACGTAAGCTTGAACTTAAAGTTGTTGTTTGCAACTACTAAATAAGAGATTTTGACTTTTGATGATCTTTGCTATTTGATTTTGAAGCTTACTTAACATCATTAAATCATAAAATAAAAAAACTTATAAAAAAATGCATGGCGTTTTTCTGTAAATGTCTAGTCCGTTTCCGACGCTAAAAACTAAGAAAGGAGATTTTTAGTAACTAAAGATTTCCTGAACATTTCAGCTTATGGTTATCTTGGGTTTTCAAAAACATTTTCTTGTGACCATTTTTCTTTGAAAAACTCCTCTCTTTACAGCTTTGCTTATTCGCATGATTTTCAAAAAATTGAATTTTCTGCTGTTCAATAGATTCGAGGATGTCACGCTATTTCCGAGACTAATTTCGCACCTCAGCGGGACGACGTGCGACAGAACTCCTCTGCAAAAGTTCTGAACGATGAGCATTATTGCTGTAAAATCTGCAGCGGCTTTGCTAGCAGCTGCGGCGGCTGATTGCGGCAGCAGTCAGCTACTCGGGTACCACTTGCTACATGCCTCTTCAAAATGCTCCAAAAGTTCTTCACGGAAGTCACTGAGTCAAGCTCCGTGGGCTGGCAGTCCTTTCAGAAGCCAGCCATAATGGTAAGTTGGGTCCTCCCGATGACTGGTCAATTAATATGAACTCTTAAAGCTTTAAAAGACTGATTTGTTTCTTGTGACATTGCAGCAGAAGTTCTATTTCAGCTTTCGACTGAGTCGTACCTTCGCTCGATGCAGGCGGTGATCGGAGCCACTGCAGATGAATGAAACTACTAAGACATCGAACAAGCTCCACTTTTGGTTGATGAGAATGTGGTCGGTCTCCGCTGTCGTTCTGTTGGACGACCGTGTTTATAGCGATTTTTTCTTCTCGAGTATAAAATTGAGTAGGTGCGGCGAAGAAAAGCTCAAAGGTTTGTATTTGTTGTGCAGCTCGCATACCAACTTCCCAATCCTCAATTCTATTTTGATGGCAACCAAAATTTCGCGTTTAAGCAGTTCACAGCAAACCTGCAAAATGAATTTTTATCGCTGACGTAATCCTTCATGTCTGCATAGAAGCATCTGGTTTTTTATTCGCCAGATGTTGTTTCTGGGGGTAGTAGTTGGAAAAGCTGATGGTCTTCTGTCATAAAAGTTTTGATCGTAAAATGGCTGTTGATTTGATACGACCGTCATGCGAGTCAATGAGTTGTGTGCACATTTTCGAGCCCTACATAGGAACAAATTCCAAGATTCTAAGAGTTTTCCAAAATTTTCCAGAATTTTACGTTGAAAGTTAACAGCAATTATCCGACACCTAATACATTGATTACAGGAAGGGCAAAACCTGAAATTCAAGACTTCATAAAGAAAGTTTAGCATTTGAAAAGCAAATGTGCTATTGGTGTCCCGAAGGGATCTTAATAACATACATCTTTTTGCTGAGCGCTTATGCTACTCGGTATTTATCTCTGTTCAAAACTCACCTTCTGTTACAGAAGCCGTTCCACATATCATCGCATACATAGTACTCTTCCCCGCTCCATTATGTCCGAGAAGCACGGTCACCTGCTCGTAAAACATGTATTAGACAATTTCGAAAATCCCGCCAATTTTTGGTTTCCTTATTTGAATGCACCTATTTTATACAAGTTTTCACTTATTGCTGTACTATGAAAGGGTGTTTCATTTGGTGAAGAAATTATGAAATGTTGACAGGGGAAAGGGGAAGCCATGGTGTTCTCCCATCATTGTTCCTAATCAAAGTTTATAATTTTCAATTCTTGTCATAACCGGTTTTTTTTCTGAAATGTGAACCGATGTGCTGCTGGATTAGCACACAATTATGTTTCTGACCAGCAGCTTTTATTTTTTACATTTTTTTACATTTTTCCCTTTCCCTTTTTTACACCACCCTGCTTATTTTTGAAATTATCATAAAAAAAAGTTCATGCAAGAACATTTGTTTAGAAAAGAGTTAGACAATTTTCATGCATTTGCGAACTTTTTAAAAGAAAAAATTTTCTAGTTTCTGTAGACGAAAAGCAACATCAGCAAGGTAGTTATTCTCAAAACAATCTGGTCCTCCGTTCTCAGAAATTTATACTTCACTTGGGATCTGTTAAAGTGCCTGATGAAGGGTGTGAATAGTGATTTCTGGATAGCCACGAATTTTTAGGATAAAATCCGTAACTTCTATAAATAAATAAGTTGTAAAAGGAAATGATCAATTTCGAAACCGAAACCGCCTCTTCCTCCGCTTTCAGAAAATATATAGCATGTCTGAGAATCGTCCAAAAAAGTGGCTCGGTAAAGGGTGTGCTTAGTGATTTCTGGAGATTTTCTAGTTTTAACATAAAAAATTCATAACCTTTGTCTCGTCCTCCGCTTTCAGTATATACTTTGGCTGGGGTCTTTTGAAAAAAGTGCCGGGTGAAGGGTGGGTGAGACTCTTATAATGGGAATGCTCGAGTAGAGGCTTTTTTACCATTGTAAAAAGACGTTTACTCGAGCACTTCCATTATAAGAGTTTCACCGCCCTTCACTGGCACTTTTTTAAACGGACTCCAGCTAAAGTGCTTATTCTCTGAAAGCGGAGGACAAGACGGTTTTAATGGTGACCATCTCTGCAAAATGGTCATCTACAAAAATTTGAATTTTTCAAATTTTTTTACGTTAAAAAGTCGCATCCTTCACCCAGGCACTTTTTGGACGGATCTCAAACAAGCTAAATATTTTCTGAAAAAGGAGGACAAAGGAGGTTTCGTTGGTTATTATCTCCTTGTACCAGCTATTCATCTACAAAATTTATGAATTTCTTTCATGCTGAAAAAAAAAACTCGTAAGTGTCCAGAAATCACTAGGTACACCTTTCATTAAGTACTTCTATGCACGGGCTCTAAACAAACTATTTATTCCTTGAACCAAAGGGGAAGTTATACCACGGAACTTTCTTCGCTGATGTTGCTGTTCATCTACAGAAGCCACTATTTTTTCCTTTCGGAAGTTCGTGAAAGCCTATAAATCCTCTTCCTTCTTTCCGATACACAAACAATTTTCGTACAATTATCTCTCAAATAATACTTAACTTTACCTTACTGTTAATTTTTTTCAACTTCTGGTGAAGAGGGTCACCTTGGTACCGGCTCAGGGGTGAAGGGAGGGTAAGCAAATTCTCACACTATCGCACTTATGGTTTAATGGTTGCCCTGTAAACAACATACACTGCTGGCCGCGGAAGAGCAACTTGTTAAAATCCCACTTTGCGTTCTCTTTGTTTGTGATGATCTCAGTGAAGCTATTAAGAAAAATTGCAGTATGCAGGCCTGCAAGGTGACTTTAACGTCATGGACATCTTGCCACCCAATTTCAAGCAGCTAATTTTCTATCGTGCATATGACCGCTTATGTACAAATCCCTAGCACAATATCTGTCCTCATGAGAGTTCAGAGAATTGCATGAGTCCGGCGCAATCTAAATTTCATCTGATATCATGTGGTATTATTAAATAGGAGAAACCGGCAGACTTTAAAGGCAGCGGCTTGGCAGATTTTCAACTTCGGGGTTTTGGCAGATTTGGGGCTATTCTGGGCCCCCTGAATCACAGCATAAGCTTGCCTTAGCGCAAAAATGGGGAAAACCCCCTTTTTTGCGCGGACGAGTGAGCCGTTTTTTTCTGCCGTCAGAGACACAGAGTAAGGAGGTAGAGAGCTCTAGAACAATTTTGCCCTACGAAACTACGAGTGACGGCGCGTTTTCTAACGTTTTCTAACGCGTTTTCATACTCGTCCAAATAAGGTGTTAAGGGAGCGAAAGGAGGAAGGGGAGCGACGGCTGGGCCGCACCCTGGCTTGCAGCGTTCATATTTTCGGCGCGAAGTTGCTGTTTTGGTTCACTTGGAGGGCCTCCTATCCATCTATTCCAAAGTCTGAGGTAGGCTCATTCTGCCGAGACACTGCTTTTAATACATAAGGGTCAAGGAGCATAGACGGTCTCGAATAATCGAAAGCGTCTACCCTTTTAGGTGCTTATTGCAGGCAGTGCCATAAAGTTGTTTTAATATGGCTCTTACAGTCCTAACGCGGGAACACGAGATAATAACACACAAAATGTTGGACAAGTTTTAAATCACTTTGAGCTCCAAAGTTGACCTCAGAGAAGAGTGGATTGTCATCAGAAACAAACTGGTCGCGTTCAAACTCTCTGTGGATTCTGATCCACAAGTCAGATACAGATCGGATACAAAGGCTACGCAAATTTATATTCGTATCGGAGCTAATCATAGGTAGTATGCTCGCGTTTCCATTAAAAAGCTATCGAGGTAAGCATTGGCTTGTACTGGTTCGCTGTTACCATATCCATAGTACAAGCCGATGCTTACCTCGATAGCCATTTTAATGGAAACGCGAGCATACTACCTATGATTAGCTCCGATACGAATATAAATCTGCGTAGCCTTTGTATCCGGTCTGCATCCGACCTGACTTGTAGATCAGAATCCACAGAGAGTTTGAACGCGAACAGCTCGTTTCTGGTGACAATACTTAAAGTGATTTAAAATTCGTCCAACATTTTGCGTGCTATTATCTCGGGTTCCCGCCTTAGGACATTGGTTCGCTATTACCATATCCATAGTACAAGCCGATGCTTACCTCAATAGCCTTTTTAATGAGTTCAATTTTTTCATAAATGAAATAAATTCATAGCATATAAAGGAATTTGGCCATTCGCGAAATACGCATACAAGACTTCTCCAAAGTTTAGAACATAACATTTGTACGAATGAACGCAGAATTGAATGACTTAGTCAAATTGCACGAATACAATTTGAGCAAGTCAGCCAAACTTGATAAGCTTTTGATATGCTCATAGTATCTGCAAGGTGTAATTCACGCAGTCTGCAGGTGTATACGGTTAGCAAGCGACAACGCGGTAAACGGTGGCCAAACCGCCTATTTGTGGGATCAGATATCATGAAAACGTTGCTTAAGATATAGCTCTGTAAGAAAAAGTCTAAAGTAGAAATGGAAATTGCTTTGACTAATGTATGTTTCAGCTCTACACAATTACTGCATTTGCGAACTAAAATAGATTTTCAAGAACAAGTTTGAATTTTTTGCATTTTACTCGTTCTTAATATCCTTCAAAAATACAATCACCAGTATTTATCGTTGCAAATTTATGGTAATACCTGTCCACTGTAAGCCTTCATGTTAACTTTGTCCACAGCCAACTCTCCGGTGTTTTCCCATACTTTACTCACAGAATCTACTAGTAGGGCTGGTTCAACTACTTTTGTAGACTTTTCGTGCCATGAATCGTGATAGGATTCGATGTTATTGGAAGTCTTAACACTCGTTAGTGATGAAGATAGTTGCAAAAGAAACTATAAAGAAACAAAAAATACTCACTGTTTTCACATTTGCAAGAAATGCGCGATAACAGAGGGGAATAGGTGCATGCAACATATAATCCAGAAGCACTGCCGATATGATATATATAGCTATATCGAAAACCATGAACATCAGCGATGTTCCCACATTAATAACATCATCGTAAGCAAATAAACTGGCAAAAATATTTTCTACACCTAAAGCAGCAGTCACGGATCTTAATGACAAATGCTTTAATTAGTTAGAAAAAGTTTTTCCCTTGTGTTTACTGTATTCGCTAGTTTGAATACATCAACAGTTACGACTAATGTTACTGATGCTTACCGATACTTACTGATATTACTTATATATGCTTCTGATATATTTTCTTACTCAGGCTTGCATTGCGCTACCTCTTCATATTTTGACGTAGAAACTACGTTGAAATAGGGTTGCGATTTTGCGAATTATGTTCCATCACATTCTCGTTTTATGTTTGATACGTATGTGTAGGAAGCTCGTATGTGCACGATACTAGAAGAAAATAATGACCGCACACAATCACAAGCTTAGCCTTACATGAAGGCAGCATTTTCCCATGAAAAGAGGGGTGTATGGAAAATAATGAAATCGCACGACGCTGTCTTCCTACCCATTCATACTACTGCCCTGTCAGGATTACTCTATGTATGCCCTCCTTTCTTACAAGATAAAATAAAAACCGCGGCATGCGCGGCTAGTCGTCGTGCTCGATGTGAGTCCCAACATGTGGTCAAAGTGATCTCCATTGCCGCCTACCGCTCAATATTGATTTTGATAGAAGAAATGTAAGCGAATCACTTCAAGAGCTTTGCAATCCACAATTAATGATTTGTAAAGCAAAGCACTTTACAGCACATACTCTCAAGAAAAAACCTTTCCGACTCACAAGTGAGACCTCGGATACTTGCGGTTGCGCCTACTCAGACAATCGAAGGCTCTCAGCCGGCTCCACCAAAAGCTCCGAGCAAACCGCCGCTGCCTTATTGCCTCACTGTCGCTTGCCGCTAAGAAACTTTGCTAGAACGGAAGCGAGCGGGCTGCTATAAAGTCTTCAGCGCGAAGCGAAAGTGGCGGCCTGCCCTATCGCCGCCACCTTAGCTAGTGAAAATTTGCTGTAGGCGTGTGCTGTAAAAAAGTGATGCTTGGATCCGTGGCTATAAGTTGCTCTATGGATTTTGCAACAATCGGACATTCGGAATCAAACACAAATACACGCACGAAAACTCTAGCTGGTTAACAAGACATGGCGTTGGCATTTTTCTTTACATGTTAGCTATTGCTTAAAAACTTCACCTCTTTTTTCGCAGTTGCTTTCCGCGCAGGCTTGAATTATCACATCGGGAGCAATCAGTGTTTTTTTTTTTACATTTTATACTTGATAAAACATTATTTTATTCTCATTATTTTGTATCAATTGAAAAAGAGCAGAGAAAATAAAATAATCATTTGCATTTGATATATTGCGTTGTCCAGAAAGTTCTTGCGTCGGATTTTCAAAAAATCATGACTTCTTTGTCATTCGATGGATTTTTAACTTAATACGAAAGAGAGAATTTGCTCTTTAAAAAATACCTTTGCCACGAATTGGCATTAGAAATTTCCAGAGCTAGAGGCAATTGAAGGAAATCAGTCAAGATCGGCATTTTTCATGCTGAATCACGAAAAATTCTGGAGGTACATTTAAGAGAGAAAATTTTGCACATTGCAGCGGTAACTTTCCCATGAACAAAACGAAAAAAAATCGAGAACTAGAAGCAAACAAAAAAATTCCTTTAGTTTGCAATTTTTGAGCATACTCAAAAAAGCCTACAAATGTCACAGAAAATACGAAAAATCATAGACATGGGTTTTGTAAACTTCTCTTTCTAGCTGATCAAGTTTCGAGCTAATCGAGAGCACTTTCGATTTCTGTGAAAACGCACTCCCGAAAATCCGAAAAAGTCACGAAAATCAAAAATGCTCCTGATTAGCTCGAAACCTGCACAGGTAGAAAGAAAAGCTCACAAGACTCATGTTCATGACTTTCCCATACTTTCTGTAACATTTCTAGGCTTTTTTGAGTATGCTCAAAAATTGCAAAACTAAAGGAATTTTCTTTATTCGCTTCTATTAACCAAGATAGGAACAAACCACAATAACTCGGAATAATCCTCCAAGTAGGATTCGATATATCATTAGAAAGAGCAAACCTAGCTCTACAAGATGGTGCTTAAAGTTTTGCAGCAGCTTTGATCCAAGCGAAGATTGAAGCCAAAAACGAAAAAGATCCAAGCTCCCAAAAAACCAAGAAAAAAAATTGAAACTCAGTTCGGAAAAATCCTTTAAAATTTCTAACTTGCTCATGCATTGTCATTTCGTATAAGACATTCCTCTATGCATTTGCTGTATTTTTCTCTCAGCTAGAAATTGAGAAAACGAAGTTTTTCATGTTTTTTCCAAAACAATGCTGAGATGTTCCAGCGCTGATAGTTGTATACTACAGGACCTTAGAAGCGTGAGTGTGAATTTTCAGCTTTTTACAGCAGCTGGTTTACGAGAAATATCGAATTTTTTGGCAACTATTCAGAAAAATTCTGATGAAGAGAGCTAGATCCGTCATTTCTCGTGAACTATCTGTTCTAGAAGGCTGAAAATGTAAAGTTCCACTGCTAATGGCATGTACTATACATCTGTTGGTGCTAGAACATCTAAGCGCTAATTTGGCAAGAACATAAAAAACTTCGTTTTCTCATCGTTTGGCTGAAAGAAAAAAATTCAGCAACCTCATAGATAGATGTCTTACATAGAATGTCTACGCGTGAGCAAGAAAGAAATTTTGTAGGAGCTTTTTGAACGAAGTCACAATTTTGTTTTGATTGGTCTTAAGATTTTCGGGCGCATGGATTTTTTCAGTTTTCAGCTCAAAACTTCGCGTGGATCAAAGCTGGTGTAGATATTTGAGAAGTATTTTGTAGAGCTAGGTTTGCTCTATCTAATGATATATTGAATCCTACTTGGGACATGGGATTATCCCGAGTTATTGCGGTCTGTACCTACTTTAATGCAGGAATTATGCATCAACCTAATAGTTCTCGATCTTTTTCGTTTCTATTGATAAAAGAGTAAAAAATGAAATTTGAAAAATTTCAAATAATAATGCTTTCAGAGTTTCTTGTGATTTAGCTTGAAAAATTCCGATCTTGACTGGCTTCTTTTAATTGCCTCTAGCTCTCGAACTTTGTAATGACAATTCATGGCAAAGGTAACGTTGTAAAGAGAAAGGTTTCCTCTTTCGAATGAAGTTAGAATCAAGAAAACTTATCTAGAGGCAAGGAAGTTAAGTTTTTTTGAAAATCCGGCGCAAAAACTTTTGGACCCCCTAATACATTACTGGAGAAATCACTAGATACACTTTAAACCTTAAAAAACATCAAGCACTTTAATACAGCTCTAAATAGTCTACGAGGCCTTTAAAGTTCGCTATTGTTATGAAAAACTTAAAACGCATCTCGAGGATTAGAATTTGTAAGGAAGAAAAGCCTTATGGCAAATTCCAAACTTATTGCGAGAGACCAGCAGCAACAGCTGCAGAACAGCTTTGCAGAAAAAGTAAGTTTTTTTTCGTAAGTACAAGAACTCAGATATTTGCGAAGGGGACAAAAAAGTGCTGAAAGAAGCAAAAACATGTGCTGCTGGCAGCACTAGCACAGACGAGACGTAACCTCGACTATTTTGTAGAACTTCTTACAAACCCTTTTCGCTTATCATCCCATGCTTAAAAAGCGAAAATTTCCAGAAGGACAGGAGACGGGGGATCATCGACCAGATAGGCAGACGTGTTTGTGAATTTCAAAACTCAACAGATAAATCAACTGTAGACTTGCACGCAAAACTTTAGGCAACCACCTACTGTCAGCACAAAGATCGTGGATGTCAGCGATATATAGGCATGCAAAGATAATTACATCTGTTGTGTCATCCGCACGCTATAGGGTGCAGGTCATTCACGTATTCGGACAATGCCTAAAATGCGATGGCTGTTGGCTTGGCATTTTGACGCGATAAAAGTGAAAGCTGTCTCAACCAAAAACAAAAATAAAATGAAAAAAATGTAAACTGAGAAACTAACAAAAGAAATCGATGAAAACTAGCGTAAACCAGTGCAGTAAGTTCAGAACTTACTTTTGACATTTGAATCGCCGTCTTTTGTTTTAGGAACGGCAAAACCAGCAAATTAGTAGTTCGTCTTATCTAGCCCATGCAAAAGATTTAGTTTACTTTTGCCAAAGCAGACTTTCTAAGAAAATTTTTGACACAATTCTTCGAGGTTTGGAAGGATAAAAACTCATTTTTGACAGAAGGTCTGGTTTTTGCACATGTGTGCACTTCTTTCTATTAGGTTTTCAAGAAAATAATATCGTTTTTTATTTGCTTGTTTTAACAAAGCAACCAGACTCAATCCAACAAAGGGTGATGGGTATTGTTTGATATAGCAAACCAAGCTCTACAAGATGGCACTCATGCCTTTGCGCCATGCTCGATCCACGGAGAGTTCGAACTCAAAATCTGAAGATTTCCAAATGCCCAAAAAATCGAAAAACATCAGATCTTCGCCCAAATAATTCCTACGGACCTCCCACTCGCACACGTTAATACTTTCGATATCTGATATCCGTATGTACAGCTGCTGTACTTTTTCCTTGACTAGAAACTGAGAAAACGAAAATTTTCGTGTTTTTCTAAAAGCAATGCTGAGCCGTTCTTGAATATTTAAGTCTATACTACAAGCTTAGTAAGTATATCTATAGATTTTCAGCCCATTCCGAGCAGTAGTTTTTGAAAAATATCGAAATCAGCTTTCTTCTTTTCAGTTTCAGTGCTAAAAGCGACATTTCTCGAAAACTACCGTTCGGAATAGGCTAAAAATCTATAGTTATACTTACCTAGGCTAATAGTATAGAATCACATATGCAAGAACGGCTTAGCATTGCTTTTGGAAAAACACGAAAGTTTTCGTTTTCTCAGTTTCTAGTCAAGGAAAAAGTACAGCAGCTGCACATACGGATATCAGATATCGAAAGTATTGACGTGTGCGAGTAGGAGGTCCGTAGAAATTATTTGGGCGAAGATCTGATGTTTTTCGATTTTTGGGCATTTGGAAATCTTCAGATTTTAAGTTCAAACTTTCCGTGGATCGAGCTTGGCGCAAGATCATGAACGCCATCTTGTAGAGCTTGCTTGGCTCTATCGAACAATACCTATTACCCTTTATTGGGTTGAGTCTGGTTGCTTTGTTAAAGCAAGCAAATAAAAAACGACATTATTTTTTTGACAAGCTATTAGGTTGGTGCAAAAGTAATGCGCGTTTCGCGAGTTCTCATTTTGACGAGTTATAACTTTCCAAAAAATATACATTTTCCAGTGCGGTAAAAAACATCAGAGGCAGCAAACCTTTCTCAATACAGCGCACATCTCCCTATACTCATATCTCCAACAGGCAGAAAAATATGAACTGATAAGCAGAAAAAGTCCTTTTCTGAAACTTCAAATTCAACTGATCACAGCTTTTTTCAGAATATGTCAATATAGATAATAAGTAGCCTATGTTGTAGCCAGAGGCCTGTAGTACAAAAAAAAGTGAAAAAGGGCCAAACAGGGAGAATTTGCGGAAAGGAAAAAAATTCGAAACCGAAATTTCCCGCTTTTTTGGACATTTTTTCGCAGGCGTAAAAACCCCAAAATACGGAATTTTTTTGGATTTCTGCGTAACGAACAGATACACAATTCTGTAAAAACTGCCAATAGGAGGCCCACCCTTACGCTTACAGAAAAAAGCAAAGGTTTGGTGACTGCCCTCTCCAAAGGAAATTTATGGACCACAGAATGATCAAAACGATTGCCCATGTTGAGGAGCCGAAATTTTAGCCTAGATAATTTCTGAGAAAATAGTAAAATGTGCATAATGTGTACAATTTCCATTGAATATATTAGCTAAAGTTTCAAAAGTTTGCTTTTATTCGGGCTTGATTTCTGGCCAGGGAAGTAAATGCAATGAAATTCTGGTTTTGAGTGCGGCTGTGTGAAGCTCTCTTATTTTTTAACTAATGAAGCTAGAAACCCGTTTTAATCATCATTCGATAGAGAATGAAAGGAGCTTCTTGAAAGTGGGCTACGTTGTTTATAAAGAAGAAAGTTTGGTGGAGAAAAGTTGTCCGAAACCAAGGGCTAGAAAAACGCGCATTACTTTTGCACCAACCTAATAATATATTTTAAATATTAGGTCGTTCTGAAATTAATGTCGCTTTTTTCAAACGTATGCCACATCTCGTGGAACAAAAATATGTAAGAGGTTCTGGTAGCATTTGATGCAGCATTTCATTCTCTTTCTAATGGTTATGAAGTTGTTGCAATACAGTCGATGAGCTTCCAGAAAAGAGTCAAAGTCTGCGACCTATGCTTTTTGAGATGGCCAAGTTTCACAATTTTTCTAAAATTTTATAACAAACCTCAGAAGGAGTCCAAGTAATGGAAGAATGAAGCAAACCCTACAGGAAAGAGCACAACTTTTTTCTACTCTCCAGAGCTCGTCATAATTTTTGCACAGATTTTTTGATGAAACCACCGAATTTTAGCAGGCTTTTCTCAGACGCAAGTGCATCAAACGTCAGCAAGTCTCCGGATTTTGAAACTTATAGAGATGGATTATGGTTTGGCAACAATTTTACAAACCAAACGAGTATTCACCGCTTCGGTTTAGCCACTTTTGGAAATTTCGGGTATACCTTGGAATGCCTTGGAAAAGTTGAATTATGATGATTTTATCCCGGAAAACTTGATGAAATAACGAGTGCTAGAAAGAGGAGAAAAAGCTGCATCGAATGACACCCGAGTCGCTTGCCGGCTGTTGTTCTGTGAGGTTTGACTTGACTAAATAGGGAATTTGATGGCATTGAGAAATTAATTGTAGAAACTCTGAGAAGCAAGCTAAGGGAAAGAAAAAATTACTCTGTGTTCTATAATGTTTGCTCTATCTACCTGCCACTTGTACTTTTCCGGAGATTAGGTACAAAAATTGAGAAAAATAGCCGAACTTGACCATGGCAAAAAGCATGAGTCGCAGATTTTGGTAATTTTTCGAGAGCTCACTAAACATCATGCAGTGCATTAGAACCGTTAGAAAGAGGATGAAATGCTGCATCGAATGCTCCTAAGATCTCTTGAAAATGTTGATTCCACGAATAGTGGCGCTCATTCGAATAGAGCGACATTACTTTTGGAACGACCTAATATATTCCTTCGCCCCCCAGAAATGGAAAAAATTGTTTACATATTTCATACTTTCGTATTTTTTGATAATGGAAGCGGAGTTTCGCACTGACTCTACTATACCTATGCATCCCTCATGCTCCCTTTCCCCATGCTTCTTGATTCATAGCAAACCTTTAAAACCCACCGCGCAACGCTGAATACCACAAATAGGTCGTTCCGAAAGTAATGTCGCTATTATCAAAAGTACACCACATCTGTGGAACAAGATATGTAAGAGTTTTTGCAAGAATTTGATGCAGCATTTCATTTTCTTTCTAATGGTTATATAACCACTGCATAAAATTCAATAAACTCTCAAAAATGTATCAGAATTTGCGGCCCATGCTTTTTGGGAAGGCCAAGTTTCACAATTCCCAGAAGAAGTGACTTGCTGCAGAGGCTCTCTTCAGTTTCAAAAGAAGCTTGCTTCAGTAGATGTTTTGCAGACTCTGAAAATCTTAGATGTTTGATTTTAGAAGTCTTGTAGTATCTTTTTGCCATCTTTTTGTCGAGAATGTTCAAGCTTCCTTTTGTAAAATGAAATTTTTTCAGTGAATAAATGTTGCAATGACAATGGTTCAAAATCTTGTATCGATTGCTCTTGTTTGATAGGTCGTTCAGACAGGTTGGCAGTCTTTCTTCGTTTGGAACGCCGTTTGCGGAAGTCGTAGTTGGCAAACCTCTCTTCCGAGGTTCCCCCTCATCGCTCGCCCACGGTCTCTGGCGGATTCGTCCGCTCGGTTTAAGTGGTCAACCAGCCCTAGTACTTTTTACCTCCCTCTCGTCTAGGTAAGGAACAATAAATAAGAGGGGACCACTCGTCATCAGAAGGAAAACGACCTGCAAACACCGGCTGGAGATTCATATCACCCGCGTCTCTTAGTTATAACACGCCACGTTAATTCGCCACGTTGCATATACGTGTTTAGTCTTTGTTATAGACTTTTCCAAAATCGACACCGGTTTTCATTACCGCTCTTCGGCTATGCTCTTTCACGTAATACCGTTTTTTTGAACTAGTTGGAATGCCCAGCTTCGCCTGTCCCGCGGGCTTAAATGGCTCAACAAAGAACTTGTCGCGTAATTCTAAAAGCTCAACTTAACTGCTTGGCTTCTCTGTTTTCAGTGTAACCTACGCCGGATATGACTCAGCACTACATCCTGAATTACCGCATTTCCAGCATCTTGCAATAGAAATAAGTTTTACAGCTCTTGTTTATACAAAAGTTAGAAGCGGGTTTGATAGTATGTGACAAGAGTTCATTTTTCTTCAAAATTATAAATCAATAGAAGGAATGGGATTTTCACCGCGAAAAGTAGCCTACAAGGTGGGCCGGTGTCGAAAACATACAATATCACCCACTAACTTGCAAAATTTTCGGGAATGTCGCGGAGTTTCATAAATTTCCGAAAATTTCGCAGAATTTTTGCAATTTCTCGACATTAACGAAAATTTTGTACATTCTGTGAGCGATATTGTAATTGACAGCCAGAAGTGCGAGATTTCCAATTAACGTGCAAAGGTGACCTCATATCATCCCGAGCAGCGCTGATAAGCAAATGCTAAGTAATTATTACATGCATCTTTGTGATCTATTTTTTTCTATAATAAAAGCGAACTCTGAGCTCTTCTGTAGGTGAAGGTTTATAAGGAAGGTAAAATACTTTTTATGCATATCTTTGTGGAAAATGGGGAGGGGATGCCGGATATTCGTATTTCTGTTTCTATTCGAAGGGGTTATTTCAGAAAATTATAGAAAAATCGGAGATTGAATACACAAGAAACTGATCTAAAAACTGTCCCGGACTATTTTTTTTCGAAAAATTTTTTTCGAACTTTATGATCGATCAAATTGAAATAACAATTTAGGAGAATGATCAAGGCACTGGCATAGCAATAATTCGGTACAATCCTTGTTGTCCTATCAACTGGTAAAGAAAGTTGAGCAGCAGCATGAATGTGAAGGGGCGCTGCCCTATGGCATCTTTTTCTTGAATTGATCTTTGATCTCTATAGATAAATGGGTCAGTATTGGTTTGCTGGTGGTTAGTGGTGGGTTAGTAGAGTGGGGAAGAAGTGGGTATAGTATGCGAAAGCAAAAGATCATATCATGCGTACACCTATACTTTAAATTAAGCATTTTCAAAAACTTTAGTCTAGTTTTACAGGGAGGCAAAGAATGAAAGTAATCGGGTGATTAAGAGCAGCGACAGCAAACAATTTTGGTGAAGGTTTTTTGCATCTTCTAGTTTTTCAATGTGCTTTTTCAAAAATGATCTCCAGACTGAGGATGCATATTCCAAGTGTGTTATACACAAGTTTTATAAAGCTTGAGCAAAAGATCAAAGATCACTACTATGCGCACTTCTCAGTATAAGGAAAATAACAGAAAAGGCTTTCTCAGCGACCAAGTTAAAAATGAAAAGGAAAATTGAACGATCGTCAACGACGACTCCTAAATTTCTGATGCTGTTGCGATTCTCCAAACTGATCCCCTCAAGATATAAGAGCAATATGGAGAGTTGCTCAAGGGAAGCACCTTAGATTTCGCAAGATTGACATAAACACCTCAAGTTTTGGACCAGAGTATCATCCTTTTTATTGAAGAAGAAACTGCCTTGTAAGCTTTTTTTCTTTTTTCTGTCATTTGCAGAAATCTTTATGTCATCTGCAAACATTGATTTCAACGGCCGGTTGAGTCTTCAAAAACAATGGCAGATTAGCGGTGTGAGTAAGGAAGAGGAGTGGCTAGAGTATGCCTCCAGGTGACTCCACTGTCGCAAAGAAATCTTCTTAAGCAAAATACAGTTATGCTTCTATGCAGATAAAAAGAGAGCCAGCATGTAATTGTCGATGAACTCCGTAACCTTCCAGTTTTGAACGTAGCTTAGTATGATCACCTTTGTTAAAATCTTAGATAAATCGATATGGTACAACTGACTTGCCTGGTTCAATGCGCTTATAATCCAGTTCAAACACTCAAGCTAGCAGATTGACTGTTGCTGTGAAACTGCGGATGCTGTGGAACTACTGAGGAAAAATCCACGGTGATATTTAAAAAACAAAAATTTGTTATAACTGTATTTTAGCGTTAAGAAATAAGTGTTACAAGCGCCTCATTCCAAATCCTAAACTTCCTCCAATGCTAGAGATGCATTGGAGAGAAAATTAGAGGGAAGGCCGAAGCGGTCTGAGCGAATTTTCGGAAAATAATCTGCGGAAGGGCACCATGAGAATTTGTAGTAGTGGGTTTCAATTTACTTACTACACTATGAACTTTTGTAGAATAATCTATAAATACTTCAAAGCTGCTCGTTTCTAAACGGTCATTAGACCCACAAACAAGATTTGCATTTACATCTGTAATATTAGGTTGGCCCGAAAGTTCTTTCGCACCATTTTCAGAAATTCATAAATCTCAGTTCTTTCAGCCGATTTGCATGCTTTTATTTTTGTATGAAAGAGTGAGTCATGCTCTTCATAACGCCACCTTAGCTGCTTGCTAACGACCATCCTTTGCATAGATAAGAGCGATAGAAGAAAATTGATCAAAATTCGAATTTTCTGTGTAGGGTCATAAAAAATCGGAAACTTGCCACAAAAATCGGAGCAATCAGAATTGTAGGTTCTTTCACAAGCTCTTTCTAACAGCGCAAAGTTTGCGCTGATTGAGCGTCTCTATGAAAAGTTATGATTTAGCTGAAAAATGCCAAAATAAATCAAATTCGTCCTTTTGTATTGCTTGCTCGAAAATCGTAACTTTTCATAGAGACGCTCAAACAGCGCAAACTTTGCACTGTTAGAAAGACCTTGTGAAAGAATCTACAATACCGACTGCTCCGATTTTTGTGGCAAGCTTTCGATTTTTTATGACCCTACACAGAAAATTCGAATTTGGACTGATTTTTTTCTGCCGCTCCTATCTCTGCAATGGATCAACATTAGTAAGCAATAAGATGTTTTTATAAAGAGCATGACTTGCTCTTTCATACAAAAATAAAAGCAACCAGATCGGTTGAAAAAATCAAAAGTTATGAATTTTTGAAAATGGTGCGAAAGAACTTTCGGGCCGACCTAATATCTTGAATATTTTCAAAAAAAAAAAGTTAAAAAATTTTCCGGAGCTTCCGCTTTTTCGAGAAAAGTTTGGTTTTTGTTCACTTAAGTTTTGGGCATAAGCAGAATATTTTGTTTGCAAAGGTTTTATGACAAAAGGCACACAATTGAGAAGAGTTTGGTATATCACGTAACGGAAAAGGTAGCAAAAAACGTCAGCTAATGCAGAGTTAGCAAAAATCTCATATCACATTGATATGTAAAGCAGTATTTATTTTCGGAAAATCTGCTTTGTAATAGCCGGGATAAGGGATGAACGTATCGTTACCGTAGTTAAAAGAGATTTCAAAACTCAATGGTTAGGAGAGCCAAAAAGAGGACGTTCCTTGATAGTCGTAACAGGAGTAGAACTAAGATCATGAGTAGCATTCGTTAACGTGGCGTCATTGCGAGAACTGAAGGACGGAAGGCGTTAAAGGATGACAAACCGCAAAAGAGAGAGAGAATGTTGACAAGACACTTAGGCAGGACTGAAACTTGGTAAACGCAACGGTTACACAGGGTTCTCTAAGTGTCAAACAAAATATCCATCAGCTTGATTTATTGCATAGCGGTAGTAGAGGAAAATTAGGGTACACAAATTACAGAAAAGTAGGCGTATCATAAGAGCAGCGACTCCAAAAGCATGTTGAGTCATGTAAGTCATCCAACAAGGTATGGTCAGAAATCGGAGTTCCCAATTCAAACAAGATGCATACCATTGAATGCGGGACAAAACGCTGAATTCAAGTCTATTTTTTATCTGCTTATCGCCTTTATGACGTTACGAACCGTTTCATTGCGAAAAAACTGCATATAAAAATTGCAAAATAAGCACATTATTCCCCATTTAGCTCATGTTTAGTACAGGTTAAATAAAATGATCTTGCTGCATGTCTTGGCCCAGCATTTAGCCGAACATGGCTCTGCATATTCAGACCTTGCACGCATACTTTCCTGGCAATTTAGTGGCTCACATTGACATATAACCTCTTCCACAAAACTGATAAGCAGATAAGCTTGACAGATTGAAAGTCAGCGTTTTATGCTGCATCTAACGGTATGCACCTTTCTGGATTCCAATTCGACCTTTGACCCACTCCCTTTCAGAAATATAACTCTTTTTCCGAACTTTGCTAAATCGAATGTGTAACAGAAATTTCACACTTTGTAACTGTAACTTTAAAAAAGTTTCTGACTTAAGAGATTGCAGTTTTAGTGAGAAAGGTAGTTTGAGGTGTTAGTACAATTATAAACCGTCAGAAATTTGCACTGGGCGCAAAACCCGATTTTCGTTCTTGTGCCGCGCAAACCTTTTTCGGCTGTGCTCTTTCGCATAGTACATGCTTTTTTTGAGTTTTTTTTTCAGAAGTGAATCATCATAATAAGTCAAGAACTTTACAGTTATAATCAACAACTCTAATTAGCCTAGTGTAAAAGTTTTCAGGCTGTTTTGTTTCCTTTCTGAGGCAAAATATGGCCTTTCATTGCTTAAAACCCTCTTTCAAGTTTCTACCGTAATCCTACTTTAATGAAGAGAGATGGGTGATTCGTTCTAATGCAAATCTAAGTTGAAGCCAGCCCTACAAAACAATCCCTGAAGCAAAACAAAAGACTTCTTGGGAAGAGAGATATTAACGATCAAACGTTCGAAACATTTTTTTGGGACACCCTGTACATCAAAAAATGCCATATGTTATCGATAACTATGCATCGAAAACATCTTCAAGAATAGATCTCACATAATATCCGGGCCTTCGCTTCTCAAGACTTCTATGGATCTGCTTTAAGTCAAATTCGTATGTAGGGCTTTCTAGGGAAAGCAAACTTTGGCTAGACTTGCACTACAATTTGCGAAGCAAAATGCTTATCTCGTAGGAAACCTTGCCCTACAACCCAAAGGGTTCTTTGAATCGAAAAACTACGAGTAGCAAAAGAAGACGAATGTTCTACTTAAGCTCTTCTTTGTTTTTCAGCACTAATGTTTATATCTCTAAGTAGTTGAATGTATGGACTATTGCTAGTAGAAAATTTTACACAATTTTTTCTTGCTAACTAGCGGCATTTTAGTAATTCTTGCGACCAATTTCAGAATCGCGTTTAAAATGCCGTCTTTGAAGTTCGGTTCTACGAGAATAGTCGAAAGATAGCTTCTGAGTAATTGTATTAAAACGCAAATCTTTCTTATTCTCAAATACAAATCATGAATTTAGTTTTGGTTGATAATTTGAAGAGTTAACAAACTTTATTCGATTTACATAGGAATATTCGCATCGACCTGATATTTGGAAGCATTTGAGTTTGTTGACGGATATTTTGGTGAATTTAACCTTCTTCCATGATTTATAGCGTATGTATGAGTTTAGAAAGAAACACTTATTTCAGAATTCATAAAAGACATAGAACTTTTTCTACTCACTCGTTACCTTAGTATGGGCTAAGGAACACATTCTCAAAAAATCGCCATCAAAAATATGCAAAAAGGTCAAAAATGGGCTTAGTCCCAGCTCACCTTGCTGCTGGGAATAAAATGGGATTTCAAGTCCATTTAAAATGGAGGTAAATCCCATTTTGCCCCATTCTAAATGGACTTATGACGTCATCTTTCGTAAGCGAGAGCTCAAGTAGGGTTGAATCATTTTCGTCACACCGCTTTGCCTCGTGGTTGCGATGAGATAAAAATTTTTGAATAACGTTAGCGAAAGGATTCCGACCAATTTCTACCGCGAATGAATGAAATGGGGTTTGGAAGTCCATTTTTATCCATTATGGACTTTCATGGATATTATTCCAGAAGATTCCCTGGGGATCACACAAAATGGAAAGAAAAACAATCTTGTATGGAAGTAACCTGGCATCCATTTTGCCCAGGTATAAGTGTATGGAAAACTTTGTAAGCAAGATCGAGAAATAAGAAGAAAGATACGTAGAGTAGCGAGATATGTCGCTCCCCCCTCAGATCCCTTCTCCTCTCCGCAAGGATGTACATGCATACGGGTCTTGAAGTCGCAATACGACATAATGCTTACCTCGGGTATAAGAGAGCCGAATGGCGAATATGCATTTCTGATATGCTGAAAAGATACTAAGCAGGCAGATGTAACAAAAAAAGCCTCTTCTACAGTCCTCCAAGATTTTGTTTATTGCAAATAACACCACTACGACCGTGCAAGACACTAAATATAATCAGACTTCGAAAGTTGATTTGAATTTTGTAAAACCTAGCAGGGCAGCAGTTGTCGACTTCACTATTCTTGAGCATAGCAGTCCCATCGCAGCCGCACCGATGCAAAGCAATAGTGTTGGGAATACCACATCAAGCGTGACACTTTGCTGAACTTATTTAAACATTTTGCATCAGTGAGGAACTAAAAAAGTTACATGTAAATCCCAGATTGGGACTCCAGCAACAGCTACAGCAAAGGCTGCTTTGAAAAATGCAAAGATAACACTTGACAGGGCAAGTGTTTCCCTTCTCAGTCCCATGACTACGAGAAATTCCTGCAAACATCACATTAGACATATCGCAGTGATGATCATAACCTTTATTCCATTTTCTTCTTCTGAGGCGCTTGTGAGTGTAGTAAACACCAGGATGGGATAAAGTAGTTCATTAAAGTCTGAATTACACTAAATTAAGTTTAGGCTTTTCCTCTTTCAACCTAGCATCTCAAAACTTCAAAATTCAAGCGAAAGTATACTTGTAACAAAACAGCAACGATGTTGCGATAAACGAGATTAATCATTGAAGGCAGCGTCCAAGCAAAATCTCGACTTCTATGCTTTCAACGTTTTTAACCCTTTCGGCGCCCTTTATTTCAAATCAAACTGAAAATTGCGTGAGCTTTCGAGAACTCTCGTTACGGAAACCGTTTTTCAAAAAGCGCATGAGTGTTCCAATGCTAATTTGTTGAAGTGCAGCTTGAAAACATGTATCACGAACGGTGATACTTCTCAGGTGCAACGTAAAAGTGGCGCGCGTAACCTGTAAGCTCGTCACAATACAAATGTCAGGGGAGCGAAAGGTAGAAGGAGGGGAGCGTCTCTTTGCCTGCCCACCTGGCTTTCAGAGTCCACATTTTCAGAGCGAACCTGCTATTTCGGCTTAGTTGGGGGCCTCTATCTGACAGTGTCATTTGAGGTTTCAATTTTGCAACGGCGCTGCCTTTAAGCGTTGACAAGTCTGTAATCCAGAAGTACATGGGCCTTAGTAGTTTGAGTTTGAGGCATAATCTAACCGCCTTTTTGAAATTTCAAATACCTTGTCTTACAAGACTTAAGTTTTGCTGTAACAGCGCATATGGACGCAATAAAAGAGAGTTTGGCATGTTACGTGTTGTTGCTTGTCACACACACTCACATGTATGTGAGTGTGTGTATGTATGTATGTGAGTGTGTGTGTATGTGTGTGTATGTGTGTGTATGTATGTATGTGAGTGTGTGTATGTGTGCGTGTATGTGTGTGTGCGTTTGTGTGCGTGTGTATGTGCGTGTGTGTATGTGTGTGTGTGTTTGTGTGTGTGTGTTTGTGTGTGTGTTTGTGTGCGTGTGTGTGTATGTGTGTGTATGTATGTATGTGAGTGTGTGTGTATGTGTGTGTGTATGTGTGTGTGTGTGTGTGCGTGTGTGTGTGTGTGTATGTATGTGCGTGTGTTTGTGCGTGTGTGTGTGTGTGTGTGTGTGTGTGTGTGTGTGTGTGTGTGTGTGTGTGTGTGTGTGTGTGTGTGTGTGTGTGTGTGTGTGTGTGTGTGTGTGTGTGTGAATTCGTAGTTGTTTGAATTCGAAATTCGTAGTGCATGTTTTAGCCAACATCCTGAGCCCAAATTTTACATGGCGCATGCTAGCAGCATGAAAGTCCAAAAAATTTAAAAGCGCGAGCAAATCCCTTGGGCGAATTTCTTGAAAACTGCGCGTCAAATGGGTCCACTTGGCTTCTGACCTGCAATACTAGGCCTGTAGCACCACTTTTTGCAAAGCTGTGGATGTGTTTGGTAAGTAAATGTGCAAGCCATGGACTTTAGCTTGAAAAGTGATTAAAAGTTTACTACATAACGAGAACGGCGCCAAGAAGAATTGGTTGCGTAAACGGTCAATTTGCCAATGTTTGACCAAAGCATTTGACAAGATTTTTGCGCAAAGATGTAGCCCACTGTGATAATTGTTTTTATGGGGACTACCTAAACAAGAAAAATTTTAGAAACCTATTCAAATTTGCGTTTGTTCTTCTGCAAAAAGTTTCATCCACGCAAAATCACCGATTTTACATGTAAAAGCTTGATGAATGAGTGTTGTTTACAGATTATTCGTGATAGTCTGCATAGCGCGGTGAGTTTCAATAGGATTACTGCGGGAGTTAGTAAGGCGTACAGACAGTATGACCAGTGCGAGCTTCTGCGAAGCAGAGGTGACGCACTGGTTTTATAATATTGGTGTTTTTATCGCGTTCGAGTTTTGCGAGTGCGAGTTTTGCCTTGAGGGCCGAGCATATATTATGCGATCTCATCGCCTCGCGATTCTCCTAAAGGATACTTTTACAACATCATTGGTGCCAATTATTCTATCGTTTGGTTGCCATAGCTTTTAGGCGACATTAATGGCCGTATTCCCCGGGCATACTTCCTTCGTTGGAATTGTCGCTATTTGGCTGAATCTCAGCAATTGCATCGCTGAGATCAAGCGGGCTACGCGACCATTCGCTGAGATTGGAATTCTTTTTTAAGGGTTTTCATAATCGCTTATTACAAGGGAACGATACTTAGTGTCCGTGGCCTTGTAAGATGAAATGTGTACCAATACATTCATCTTCGAACGCTGAACCCTAAGCTGATTTCCGTTTCTGCTAAACTTGTCTGAAAGTTATGAAGAATTTTCGTTGAAAACTTTTTGAAATGTTGTTTGGTTGCCTGAGGGAAACACAATAAGAACACCAATATTGTCCGTACGCCCCTCGTTTCCAAAAATTCACTTCCTATCCATGTATGGTGCAAACTACCTTGGTGAGCCTCCCGGCCGATTTCAAACCCAGGTAAAATATTGCTTTTCGCGTAAATTGTTGAGTTAGTTCGGGAAAACCCACCGCAACGACTTGCGCTTTATCCCGTGCGCTCATTGGGAACAACCCCTATGCTCCAATCACTTACTTTGTCATAGATTTCCATCGTGTTTGACATGAATAAAGGCACATTATAAAATAAATGTAGGATGGCCGCCCTGAGGCGGCCAAACTTGGTGCGAAAATCCTTTATAACTTCTTAAAGAGAAAGATTAGCAGAAATGGAAGTCAGTTCCGGAATCAGCGTTTGAAGACGAATGCAAAGATATACATTTCATTTCAAAAGGCCACGGACACTAAATATCGTTCCCTTGTTAGATTTTATGACCGCTTTCTTGTTTAGCAATATAAATACTAGGTCCAGCTGTGTGAAGTTTAGCCTCAGTGATTCGATGCTTTCGTATCTACTATTTTGGAGCAATCAACTCGAATCGCCACCAAATCCACGACTCTAAAATGTTGGGGACGGATTACTGAAAAAAGTCGAAATTTATGTCCTGCGGTTAAAATCGATTCTGGAATACAAAATGAAAATACAAATGAAAAGCGGCCGAGCATAAGTGCGATAATGTAAAAATTTGCTCACTACCCCTTCACCTCTGAACCGGGACCAAGGTGACTCCTTTCACCAAAAGCCGAGAAAAAAATCAACAGTAAGGTAAGGTTAAGCAAAGGAGATATCTGTACGGGAATTGCTTGTGTATCGGAAGGAAAAAAAGGAGGAAGAAGATTTATAGTGATTCACGAACTTTCAAAAACAAAAAATAGTGGCTTCTGTAGATGAACAGCAACATCAGCGAGGAAGGTTCCGTGGTACAGCTTTTTCTTTGTTCAAAGAATAATTAGTTTGTTTAGAGCCCGTACATAGAAATACCTAATGAAAGGTGTGCCTAGTGATTTCTGGACACTTACGAGTTTTCAACATGAAAAAGTTCATAAATTCTGTAGATAAACATCTTGTACGCCGAGATAGTCACCATCGAAACTGTCTTGTCTTCCGCTTTCAAAAAATATAAAGCATGTCTGAGATCCGTCTGAAAAAGTGTTTGGGTGAAGGGTGGGTTAGACTTTTATAATGGGCAAGCGGAGGCTTTTTTTCATTGTAAAAAGACGTCTACTTCAGCACTCTCATTATAAAAGTCTCACCCACCCTTCACCAGGCACTTTTTCAAACGGACTCCAGGTAGTATACATTATCTGAAAACGTAGAACAGAACGGTTCTGGTGACTATCTCCTGGTACAAGTTGTTCATCTCCAAATAGGAATTTTTTAAGTAAAAAGGTCGAAAATCTCCAGAAATCACTAAGCCCTTCACCCCGGCACTTTTTTGGACGGATCTCAGACATAATATATATTAAGTCATTTTCGATGGAACAAAGATTTCTAAGAGATTTTGGTAGCATTCGATACAGCATTTCATCCTCTTTCTGACAATTATGAAATTGCTGCAGAGTAGTCAATGAGCTTTCAGAAAATAACCTAAGTCTGCGACCTATGCTTTGATGGTCAAGTTTCGCAATTTTTCAAAACTTTCATGTCAATCCTCAGAAGGAGTTTAAGTAATGATTCGATAGAGCAAACCTCATAGAATATGCTCACCTTTTTTCTCTTTTTCATAGCTCGTCGTAATTTTTAAAGGTTTTGACAAAGCCATCGGATTTTTGCAGGCCTACATCAGCCACAATCGCATCAGACATCGTAATTATTCGGAATTTAAGACTACCAAAACGGTACTATGAGTTAGCACTAATTTTAGAAAGCAAGTATGAGTTTACTGGCTCTCGAAATATCAAATTTCTAGTTTTTTTTTTGGGTACAGCCAAAAGCTTGTTAAAAATGAATTGTAATGATTTTATCCCAAAAAACTAAACAAATCGGAAACAAAAAACCCTTTGGCAAGAGGAGAAAATGCTGCATCGAATAGTGCCCGAGCTGCACTTCCTTTGAAGTTCTACGAGGATTTAGCTGTCCAAGTATGGGAATCGGTAGCATCAGTTGAAATTCTGTTAAAAATGAATGACAAGCTAGGAAAAGAAAGCTGTACTGTATTCTATAAGGTTTGCTCTATCGAATCGTTACTTGAACTTTTTCTGAGGATTGATATTAAAATTTCGAAAACTTGTGAAACTTGACCATCTTAAAAAGCATAGGTCGCAGATTCAGGTTATTTTCATTGATTGTATTGCAACATTTTCATAAACATAGATAGATCTGGGCAAACTTTATATTCTCTGAAAGCGGAAAAAAAGATGGTTTAAAAAACAATTTCTTTGTTAGTGCTGCTGTTCACCTATAAAAATTACGGCTTTTTCCTTTAGAGCATTCGCAAATGCTTAAAAACTGTCTGACTCTTTTCTAAACGTTCTCGTATGCACATCTTTCACAGTAATTTCAAAAAAGGCAAAGTGATGTAAAAAAGGGAAAAGGATAAATGGAAAAAATACAAGGTTTTGGTCAGAAATGGCGTAGCATGAAAGTGGGCGAATGACAGTTTTCTGAAATTATACATATTTGTGCGAAACTACGATTTTCGACTGTGAACTGCAAGCTCCGCCCACTTTTAAAACACTTATTTTCTTGGGAGAAACCTATAAAGCTATAGTTGCAATCTGCTAGCGGCGCTACCTAAAATTATTAGATGTTATCAATTTGTCATTAAGTTGATCATATCATTAGAAAAAGTAATAAACTCGGTTGACACTGTTATGGTACTCACTTACGATTGGACTTTTGCTGATAACACTTCGCATAAATACTGTAGGAGGGCGATAAAAAGTCATTTTGCGTTTATCTAAAAACTTATATATACAGGGTGTCCCAAAAAAATGTGCCTACTGTTTGATTGTAAATAACTCTTTTGCAATGCAGCGTTTCGAGACGCTTTAGGTATTATTTTGTAGAGCGAGGTTGAACTTAGATTTACAGTATGGAGCGAATCATCTATCGCTCTTCATTACTGTAGGATTACGGTACGAACTTCCAGCATATGGAAAAATTGTGGAATGTACCGCCTAACAAATTTTTTTTCAAAAAATCTGAAAAATTGTGTACTAGGGTTTTCGCGCATGCTTATTCCACCTAACAGGTTTTTACGAGTGTTTTCAGCTTTTTTGACGGTGTAATCACATTTCTGACAAGTAGTGGGAATTTAATTATTACGGTTTACCCGGGATAACTTTGGAAAGAAGCATCACAATAAAGTGGAAATTTCAAATTCGAAATCAGCGGCTCTCATTACTGTAGTAAATGAGTTTTTGGCTTGTTTGGTTTTGTTCCGAGGCAAAATATAGCCTCCAATGGCCCAAAATCCTTGTCGAAGTTCGTACCGTAATCCTACAGTAATGATGGGCGATAGGTGATTAGCTCCATACTGTAAATCTAAGTTCAACCTCGCTCTACAAAATAATACTTAAAGCGTCTCGAAACGCTGCATTGCAAGAGAGTTATTTACAATCAAACAGTAGGCACATTTTTTTGGGACACCCTGTATATTAGGTTGGCACATAAGTAATGCAACTTTTTATATAACTTTTGTCTATTTGAACTCATTCTTTTTTTGGCAATATAAGGAATATGATGTAAGCTTCTAGTGCGCACATTTTTGCCGAATTTTACCACCTTATGTGAAGATTACGGTAGGTTTACGGTACTATGGGAAAAATATTAGAATGCATCAGATTTTGCTGAAACTTGGCCTATAGGGCAAATTTGACATGCTGATCGCAAAAATGAGATCCGTATCGCATGAAAAGGCCTCGTTCGTGAGATCAAAAGATAAATTTCATTTTAGCGACAAATGGATATGATATTCGTGTTTACCGCATAAGATTACCCTATAATGCAAAGTTATAGCGAATTCTGACTTTTCGCAGCTTACTTATTGACAAATTCCCTTGAAAACTTGACGCATTTGACCTGTTCAACTTCTCAAAGACGTCCCACCTTAATTTGTTTTTGAATTTCATTTCTTAATCACTGATCCCAATGTGCCATTCCAGCTACATGCTGCCTATAATTGCTTTTTTCATATGTTCGAATCAGGTTTCGTAGGGCTTCATGTTTGTCAAAAAATCGTGAAACCTCAATTTTCAGCAGTTTTCAAAAATGCTTAGATTTTTTGTACTACGTTACCAAAAATCAAACGGTTTGCGCAGACTTGCAGCTTACATCACGATCTACATGATGCCACAAAATGAGATTGCTACATAAAATAGGAAAAAAGTTTACGGAAGAAGTTGCAAAACTTACGTGCCAGTCGTAGTGATAGCGAAAATGGCTAGCAAATTTCGAAGAAATAAACATTTCTGTAAAGTCTATCCACCATGATCCTACTGAAAGAAGCTATCTTGTCAGCTGTGTTTTCTGTAATCAACGGGTCGGATAACATTTATGGTCCAATTTTCTAAGGAACTAGTAGCACTTGGTTTTTTCTCGCTCCTCACTCTTGGCCTCGGCGCAGGATTTGATCAAAATATTTAGGTCCTCGGACTGACCGGAAACTTCGCTCATAGCAATTTTTAGTCCCGCTATTTACGAAAACCCTAGTTATTTTGCACTACAGAGTCTTACAGTAAAGCTAAAGTGAGATAGAATTAGCCGAACCCATCAGGATAGCAACTTCACCTGCACTTTTCACCTATCTATTGCGAAAATTGCCTGCATATTTTTGTGAGTTCAAGACTTTGTGAACATTCTATCTGATTGCGCTTAGCACAGATCTTTATCTGCATTGTTCGTCAGATTATGATATTACAAAGTGGCCTTTTCGTGAATTGTCTCTCAAATTTAAAAGTCGTGTAATTTGGCCAATTTTCTGTCCGTGCCACCAGCAGCAAAACAAGTTATTAGCACGTCGAGTAATCCATCTAAACGGAATATATAAGATTTGCTTCATACAAGCATTTAAACAGTTATAACTTTAGAATGTGAGAATTCTCGGTTCTTGGGGCTCAACATCGAAAAATTAAAGTACCCCAAAAACGCAGAATGTCACATTTTTCGAGTTCTTTCCATGTATAATATGGTATTTCTTGAAGACATGGGTGCATAGGTAAAATTTCAAAGTAACATTTACTAAGATATGCAGTATACAAAGACATATTTGAGACGGGCTCGGGGTGGAGTTTGCCATTTTAGAGTAACTTTATTTTCTTGCTTTTTAAGCAAAAAAATTCCAACAAAGAAATTTTTGTGTACTACAATGTGTCCACTTATGATAACCAGGTCCGTAGAATCCGTTTTCTTCGCAAAAATCAGATTTTTGAGAAAAAATTTTTTTGATTCCGGCTTTGAACTTTACCTGCATTTTGACTTAGGCGGGACTTTGACAGTCACTTTGTAGAGCTTGCTTCGCTCTATCAAATAATACGCCAAAACTGCTGAGAAAACAACAATGCTTCATTCATCAAAGAGTTTTTTAGAACAACCTAATATTTGCAAGCGACTTGTACAACTTTGCTACTGCGGTGCTATTTCTCAGGCACTTTCATCGATCTCAAACTAATTGTTTATGATTCTTTTTAATTTTGTTGTTTCTGAACTGCAACCATCATATTTAGAGTGCTAATAAATGCATTGACTATAATTTTAAATAACATAGCTCACATATTTGAATGACTTCAAACATTATTGCAATTCTAGAACATTCTCTAATGTTCATTTTAGCAGGAATGTAATCGAAACCGCTATCAAAACCCTGCAATGGTTTATTTTGAGAATTATTTTGAGTAACTTGTGTTGTGTACTTAGACAATGCGAGCGGACGAGCCGTGGTCGTTAACTCACTACACTGGGCGCGAATAAGCCACTCTAGTCAACCTGCGATAGCGTTGCAACAAAAGAAGGCCCTCGGTCAGCCGCTGTAATGCGGGCTAACCGCTGTTCTTGGTGCAATAAGTCTAAAACATGCAGTAAGCGAGCGGCGACCGTTAACTCATGCGGCCCTGAGGTCCTTAATTCACTGTAGCAAACATTCTCCGGGTGGATCGCGGGAGCTGCGAACTCCTAGGTGGGTGTAGTTACCCCGTGTAATTTTAGGGCCTCGACCGGTCCGCTCCTGTCTGAGTGATTGCCTTACTTTATTATTTGAGGCGATTGAAAGACACATTTGAACCAGTGCTACTTTATTAGTTAGTTCATAATTTAGGCTTCTGAAAGAAGATGTAAGAACTGACATAAGCCTGTTTTACCGATTGCGCTTGATGTGAATGATAGAGACTTACCTCACAAGCTGCCCACTCCATACCATGCTCCTGTTATTGTTGTTTCAAAATGATTGAAGAAGAAAACAGCTAAGAGACACTCACTCCATAAGCTCTACTGGGCCCTTCTTCTTTTCTTCGTTTGTGTGAATCACAAAGGAAAGCTTCTTGCCGTCAAATGACATGAAAGTTATGCCGAGATTTCTAGATAGCGTACTTAGCCGACATTTTTCAAATACTCTCAGCCTACTGTTTTCCCGAATCCATGTCTTTAAGCAGCTCCTTCTCGGTTGTGTAAGAACGCTTGTTCTTCTAAAATCAAAATTTGAAAATTGAGTTTGCTTAGGTTGTTATATAACTCTCCTTGCAGATTTTCTACCACATTACAAAACAAAGCAAGCTTTACAATTTGTAAAGTTTGCATTAAACTTATATCCCCTTCAGTTTAAAGTAAAACTTTGAGAAATTCTGAATGCACAAAAACTGAGAAAAATTATGTTTTCTTTAAAAATCCTACAGATTTCTCATTCCCTTGATACGATCAATTTTTCATGCTTTCGCTAAAGCCGTCTTTGTTTTCACATAGATGTGTATACTACAAGCATTCAAGAGTAAAATCGCAAATTTTCGGTCCTTTACAAGCCTAATTTTTTGGAATATATTGATCTTATTAAGTTGGCTGGAAAGTTCTCCGACATTTTCAGACTGAATCTGCTCTGTCTCAAAACCTAATGCATGTACATACAATAGAGATACCATTCGACAAAGCAAGCTCTACATAATGTTATGTAAAAGCTCGCATCAGCTTCGACCTATTGTAAGTTTGCATCCAGAACTGTGTCGTACTGAAAGCTCGAAAAAATTATGAAAAATTTCATATCTCGTACAAATCCTGTGAATCTCCAAATTGCTCTAGCAAATTGCACACCATATCAGGCACTCATATGTACCAATACCGTAATTTTTCCTCATTAGGAAATCGACAAAAGGAAAATTGTCTTGCTCATGTGAAAACGAAGCTGTGCTGTTTCCATCCATGCAATTGTATAGTACAAGCACTTAGAGGTATATCCGTGCATTTTTAGCTTTTTGCAAGCCATAGTTTTCGAAAAAATATTGTTTTTAGCATGGAACACCCGAGTGATTAGATTTCAAGTAGGCAATTTTTGGAAACTACGGCTTGTAGAGAGTTGAAAACTTACGGTTATACTTCTAAAGGTTTGTACTATAAAATTACATGGGTGGAAACAGCACAGCTTCGTTTTTGTACAAGCATGAGAACGTTTCTTCGATTTCTAGGTGACGAAAAAATACAGCAGCAGGACATACAGGTGTCTGATGTGGTGTGCAATTTGCTTGAGCAATTGCTTGAGATCCCCGGAATTTTTTTGAGCAAAGTAGATTTTTCACAATTTTTCGAGCCTTCAGTGCAACTCAGTTCTGAATGCAAACTTACGGTGGGTCAAAATTGGTGCGAGGTTTTTCCAAGACGAGAAAAATCACGGCAATTTTATATGTGTGTTCGATGTATTTTTGAGATTTTTGAAGACGATGATATCAATGGGTAGTATTTCTCAATTTTTGGTTCATAATTTTTTAGAGATTGGTTCCAAACGTTAGGTGAATCGAAACTAAGGCAAAAGAACGCCATTCTTATGATGGATGCTTTGCTCTATCAAATGGTGCACTGGACCCCTATCAAAAATGAGAAGAGTAGTTAAGGTGTAACGAGAACTATGTAAGAGCTTAATAAAACCTTTGTAGAGGTGGGCGCAAAGCCTGGCAAAGTGCTTTAGCTGACAGGCTTTGATTGGGTGTAACCAGACACAATTCGAAACAGTGTTATTTGCTATGGTGCCGTGGCCTTGTGCTACGAGGCTTGAGCAATAAACCTGAGGATGCGGCAACGCAGCCCACTGAGTTGTCATACGGTAACTGCACCTATACCGTACGGAAGTCATGAGCAACTACCAACTGCGCAAATGCAATTTCGCGTTTCTTAAACTTCACAAAACTTTGAAACTTTGCGAAAACTTTTATCGGAGGGCTGAAAAACACCCATTTATGCAGAAAGTGGACCGCTCTTTCCGGCCAATCTATGTCGGACCGCACCGCTGCTACTTTCAACGAGTACAAACAGGCAAAATGCATCATTTTTACTTTGTGTACCATAAGTACAACCACAGAAAAAACGGTTTGGAGAACAACCGTTTAGGCGATTCAAAGTACGCAAAGACAGACCGCCAATGCGGAGGCGTTGGCCTCTTTCATTGAACTATCCGAGACCAGCATGGCCTTTCCATGTGAGATGTACATTAAAACATTCATCTACGATCTTAAAGCTATGTTTTTATGTAACAAGCAAAATAAGTAGTTTGAAAATGGTATTTTGAAACGCTTTTAACTTTTTTTCAGAAGATAGCTATGTTAACGAGCATTTAACCAGAATATCGAAAGCATATGCTCAAATGGAAAAGCTACGGTGAACGAGCCTTTTCCGCCAGATCAGATATATTTTCATTTCTCTAACCGTTGCGGCTTTTTTGAACACGAACTTTTTAATCGGCAAAGACGTTCAGTCCATGCGTGCGATAAATTATCCATAATGTTTTCTGAATGTCAACTCACATATGGTTTTAAGAGAGCTTCTATGTCATTTTTATTCGGACCATCGTTTCTGAAACATGAAAAGCTACTCAATGTAGAGAGTTTGATTAGAAACTTACACATAGTTGAGTGGAGTTTGCAAACACATCCGACCCTCAAATCTTTGCATATTTTCCAATGTCAAATTTATTTCGGCCTAAAATTGCTATAGTTTCAGATTTGGATTTTAGCTTCAGAAAATTTCATTGATAAAGTTTCGAGATGTAAGGCTTGTCTTTTAATTAAGCACTTTTTCCAAGCCACTTAGGCCACAAGCACCAATGTAAGCTGATTTGCATGAGCTGCAACTGCTAAAAACTCCAGCACCTGACGACGGACAAACAATATTTGAATAAACAGCCTTGAACGCGGCGCGCGCATGTCTTCTCCGTTGCAAACCCTGCTCCTCGTGCTTTTTGTATCTATAAAGCCGCTTTCGAGCCTCGGTTCGCGCGGCCCGGCCTTTAATCTTAAATTGTTGTTATTCTTAGAACACCTTGGAATGCTGATTATATTGCAAGTGATGCTCATCAAAGCTCTTAGAATTACATGGCTTACTAGCAGCTTGTTCGCAACCTAATAAGTCATAGATACCCTTCATTCACTGAGAGTGGCGGCTGATGGGTGTGGCTGTTTGGGACTGTTTGGGGCTCCGCTCCTCTTTCGTGGGCGTGCTCTCTGATCATCTTTCCGATACGAGTGTGGGAAAGGCAGAGCTTGAATCATAGAGAGCGGAAGAGGTGCAAAGCCATGCCAGGCGGCCGCGCAGAGTGAGCCCCGCCCATCGCCGCCACTTTCGATGAAATAGAGAATTGCATTTCATTAATCAGGTTTCTCGATGCCGTTTGACAAAGCAACGCTTCACGAGACTATATCTGAACATTTGCACCAAATCTGACCCACTCGAAGTTCAATGCCGGAAAATAAAAAAATCCAATTGCTCAGAAAATGAAAGGGAACCTAACCGTGAGAAAATTTTGCTAATCTATCACTCATTCAATCAGGCATATTCATTTCACATAAGCATTCATATATACCGTTGCTTTGTTTTTTCTTTGTCTAATAACACAAAAAAACGAATGTTTATAATTAACAAAGTGATTATGGGCTGTTCTCAAATAATATCTGTATGTATACTAAAGACCTTTGGGAGTACAATATATTTCTAGTTTTCCAAAGTGTTAGTTTCCAAGAACCATAAAAAGTAAAGTATTTTCCTTAAAAATTTTTTTGATCGCAAACACTTCTCATTTTTAAATAGAGAATCGTAAATTCTAAACAGGTAGCAAAGTACCGTTTGATAGCGCAAAGCGAGCTGTACAAGATGACGATCTTGTTTTTGCACCAGTATGATCCACTTCGATGTTCAAGCCAAAAACCATGAGGATTAAACCGCCCGAAAAATCGAGGAGAAGTATAAGTTCAAAAAAAAAAAACTACGAAAATTCTAACGTACTCACATATACATTACCCATTACATGAGGCATTTATAAACGCCGTTGCCGTAATTTTTCTTCAGTTAGAAATGAAGAAAACAAAGTAAATACATGCTTTTACCAAAGTGATGCTGTGCTGTTTTCACATGAATAATTGTATACTACCAGTGGTAAAAAAGCATAAATTTTCAGCTCTTCATAAGCTTTGTTTCTAGAAATCTCGATTTTGACATAAGTTACCCAAGAGAAACTATCATTACTTATAATAACAGGCTAAGGGTTGTTTACGTGTTTTTGTGTGTGTGTCTGTCTGTCCGCTAGGAAATTCGCAGAGCGAGTTCCAGCCAATCTCTTGAGCCCAAATTTTGCACGGCGCATGCTAGCGGCATGAAAGTTTAATATGCGAAAGCACGAGCGGATTCGTTGAGTAGATCCCTTAAAAATTGCGCTTCAAACGGACCCACTTGGCTTCTGGCCAGCAAAATTGAGCCTGTACCACCACTTTTTTTGCAAATTCATGGAAATGATTGACAAGCTAATGTGCAAGCCATGGACTTTAGCCCAAAAAATTGAACTGAAGTTGATTACTTTACGGAAATGGCGGTGAAAAAAATTAGTTGCGTAAATGTTCAATTTACCAATATTTTACCTAATTATTTGAAGAGATTTGCACACAGATGTAGCCAACAGTAATCGTCGTCGTTATAACGATTTCTAAACCATAAAAAGTCCAAAAACCGGCTCAAATTTGCATTTATTCTTCTCGGAAAAGTTTCATCCACGCGAAAATACCGATTAACACACAAAAAAGCTCTCAGAATGAGTAGTTGTTTACTTATCATTCGTGATAGCCTGCATGGAGGTTTCAATGTCATTATTATGCCGGAATAAGTAAGGCAAACAGAAAGTGGGCCCAGTGCGAGCTTCTGCGAAGCAGAGGTGATGTACTGGTATTTTATACTTCTTGAAAACTAAAGCTTGTAAGGAGCTGGAAATTTTCTGTACCGTAACCGGGGGTGCCTAGTGGTATAACGGTTTCAACCGGATCGATAGACTACACGGAAACGACTAATAATTTATCTCAGAAAACGGCAACGAACAACAAGAAACAAGAACGCGTAACTTGAACAAGGCTCAACAACGAAACTGCGGGCTTTACCCTCTTTGACCACTTCGGCAGGCTGACTGGATGAACTCTCTATCTAATGGGGAGATCCGCCTCTCTTCGACGGAGTTAGCTCCCGCTAGCGCTTCCTCAGCGCGGACTGTGAGGCCTCCCCCTGACTCTCGGTATTTATACCCTGCCGAAGGGGTCAGCGCGGGCTTTTCTTCCCGCCACTGAAGATTGGTAGGTCGGTGATCCGCGCCCTCTGACATCATTCCCCTCCGCGGAGCCGGCGTCCTCGGCGGCTGCTGCAACTTGCTGAGCTTTGCGCCGGGAACTCTCCTGCGGATGGCGTTGTAGAGGTATCGCGCATATCCGTCCCTGAAATGCGTGTCGTATACCTGAAAAGAATTTTGGGGTCCATCTGCTCCCATGGTCACTTCCTTATTTTCTGTCCTTGAGGGAGCCAACGTGTACAACTGATTTGGGTTTGCCCATTTTTTTTCAGTACATTCAATCACCGTCCACACTTTTGAATTCGTTTTCCACATACCAATCTTCTTGAACAATGGTGGCAACCACACGGACACAATCTTTCCTCCTTCTTCGAGGTACTTCTTGCATATCCGCAATGTCTCATGATAGCCTCATCCTCCCTCCTTGGGTTCATGGGCCATACTATGATCCACATACGACAGTTCTTCAAGTATTTCAACGCTTCTTTGAGTTGACTGAATGATACTGCCACCTTGGTCAGTACTCCAAACTCTTTCAGCTCAACTTCCTCAAATGATGTTGCACATCTCGGTGCAATAAACGCAACAGGACGTTCCTTCTCAAAACTTTGTCCTTCCCCTTTGCGTGTCTTTTCAACTCTGACTCCTTTCTGTGCCTCTCCGCACATTTTCCGAACACTTCTGGAAGGGGTTTGAGTCTTGCTGCCCTTCCTACATAGCGACTTCTTCCATTTGCGCTCACAAGCTTCCTCTGACCAGATTCCTTTGCCTGCTTTGACATCTCTTTTTCTCTCAATGAAAGTTTTCTTGTTGACAGTTACAGACTGTCCTTCTCTGAGATAGATCTGTTCACATTTATGGTACCTTGTTGATTCTTCGCTTTCTTGTGCGGAAGCACCATCCCATCCTTTGCTTTACTTTGACTTCAGCTTCTTGCGTATCACTAATTCCACTCCTAGACTCTTCAATGCATTTGCGCCAATGAGTACTTCCTCATTTCTATCGTCCGAAACGTGAAAAGCTACTTCCTTCTTCCATTCTCCTTCTAGTTCTACTTCTACTTTTACACCTCCGAAAAAGCTCATCACATGATTGGATGTCGTATATGCTTCCTTCTACAATGCCGAAAGTCTCAAGTGACTCGACATTGTACCCATTGTTCCTCGCATCTATAAGCATTTTCACGGGTAGTATACTTATCATTGAGCCCGTGTCTGGAATTGTCAAAACCTTTCTTCCCAACATTCTCTCTTGAGTCAATGTTGTCCTGCCAACAACATATGCGTCGGATTGGAAGCTCTTTGTGACCATGTTTCGGCTCCTACTTACCATTGATGTCACTCCATTCAAAGTCTTGATAGCGGTTTCACTCTCCACCTTCCTGTACTTGCAATCTCTTATCATTCCAAAGTGACCACAATTGAAGCATCTTTTCTCTTCCTGATACTCATCATAGGCACTACTCGAGCTACTCGTTGGCTCATGCCTTCTTATATCATCTTCCCTTTCGCCTCTCTCCGCTGAGCTGCTTCGATTTTGCGTTATAGCTGGCACATACCTTTCATTTCCACTTGCTTTACTGGACGGAGCTTGCTGTTCAATCATCCTCTCGAATTTGCAAAATCTTCGCGACTGTTCGACCTCAATTGCGATTTTTTTAATCTTATTGTACGCCTCGGCTGGGTCCACTTGGTGTGAGATTCCCACCAACTGCACGTATTCCGGCCATGACGTCAGATTCTCTAGCAGAATCTGTGCGTACTCCATCGATCTTTCCTCAATGGAACATTGAGTTGGCCTTCCTTGCTAGGTTCTCGAGGGCGACACAGAAGTCTGCAACTTCCTGGCCTGGCCTTAAGCGCATGTTCCTTAAGGCTGTCAGTGCATTTAACCTAGCTGCTGTGGAGTCACAGGCCAGTAGTGAAGCCATCTCCCTCACTACTCTGTCAAAGCCTTGCTGTCTTACCCCAATGGGTGTGCTCAGAAATAAGGACTTTGCCTTTCCTTCCAAGTGTTCATAACCCAGGACCTCTATCAGCAACTGTTCATCCTGGGCCATGGTACCATACTTTCTTTTGAACTTCCGAATGAATCTCCTCATTATCACGGCCCTTGAAGACTCCAGGATCAGGAAAACTCATGCTTTGAAAATAGCTGAGCAACTAATCTTCCACACCTCGATAATTGTCGAGTGGTCCGACATCCGACCCTCTCAACACACTGCCTTCCCTCACTGCAACTGACGTGCTCTGGGACCGAGTATCTAGTTTAACTCGGCTGTTTCTCCAGCCTACCTAACACTGTGGCTACCTTAGCCTCCAACTCTTCTTCAAGTGGCAATCCATCAACCGGTATCCTACATCGGCTAAGGACCTTGCTTACCATCCCAGGTAGCATTTTCACTTCTTTTCTGGTGATGCTTATCTTCTCTATCATCAAGTGTGCTTTTCTCTCATGGATATCATCTGCACAACTTTGCTTCTGATCCATATCCATGAACATAAATGTGCTCGGCAGCGAAATGCTTCGCCTTGCCGTTACATTCATCGGTGATCAACGCCGCACGCGAAATCGCGCGTCTCAGCTGATCGGAGAGAGTCAATCACAATCGATACTCACGCCTCTATTAAGCGTGGATGATTTGATCAATAATCACTTCTCCCTTATACCTTAACTGCCTGCTCTGTATGATATGATAGAGACTTTTTTCCAATTGATCTTTGACCTGGCCTTCTTGGCCTATAACGTACGTCACCTGCTTGATGACGTATAGATTTCCCACCTTTTTAATCTTTTGGTTTCGCCTTCTTGGCCTGTTCTACGCGTTCTATCTGTCTTGCCTCTGAGACAGTCGATATCAGTCGCCCCGTGTGTATTTCAATCGATCCAGGTCGACTCGGCCCCCATGTAACCGGGGGTGCCTAGTGGTATAACGGTTTCAACCGGATCGATAGACTACACGGAAACGGCTAATAATTTACCTTAGAAAACGGCAACGAACAACAAGAAACAAGAACGTGTAATTTGAACAAGGCTTAACAACGAAACTGCGGGCTTTACCCTCTTTGACCACTTCGGCAGGCTAACTGGATGAACTCTCTATCTAAGGGGGAGATCCGCCTCTCTTCGACGGAGTTAGCTCCCGCTAGCGCTTCCTCAGCGCGGACTCTGAGGCCTCCCCCTGACTCTCGGTATTTATACCCTGCCGAAAAGGTCAGCGCGGGCTTTTCTTCCCGACACTGAAGATCGGTAGGTCGGTGATCATTAATTACTTATGGGGAGGGGAGGGGGGGAGGGGACAGCACAGCATCACTTCAAAAAAAGCATAAAGATCGTTTTTCTTTATTTCTAATTTAGGAAAAAATACTTCAACGACGTAAGTGTCTTGTTTTGATAGTGCACACGTATTTTGGAATTTTGTACTACATTTTGAATCGGGGTACGATCTTTTTTGTTTTTGTTTCAAACGGTTAAACCTTTTTGGCTTTTGACTTGAAACTCAAGGTGGATCAAAGCTGGCGTAAATTGTAGAGCTTGCTTTGCTCTGTCAAAGGAACTTTGCTACTTACTAGCGGCCCAATGACTCTCCTAGGCGCAAAACCATCTCAAAAGCCTTCAATAAATGCCATGCGTTTTCGATTCAAGAGTATTTTTATGGACACAGTTTATTATCATCGTAGACCAAAGCACGTATCTTTTCAAAAGTCAACAACATGTTCCAAAAATGTTTTAAAAGAGGTAAGTTGTTGAAGCCACTTTTGATTTTGTATGTCAAAGTCTGTCTGGCTTACAGAAAAGGAAAGATAATCCCTCAATATTTACAACAGCCGCTCGCATACTTGTAAGATCCGGTAGTCCGTGGAGGTGATGTTATATGGGCGAAACTTGTCCCTTCTCTTAAGTCTTTGCTTTAAGGGTGGCCGAAAAGTAGTAGCAAAGTAAGAACAGAGTGTTACAATATATGTTGGTCTTTTTACGCCAACATCCAATTATGGTGTCTAGTAAGCCCGTTGGGTCATAAATGGCGTATACATCAGAAGTGAAAATCGCTTAAAGACGCCCATTTGAATGCTAGCAAAACTTCAAGACCTTCTGTTCAATCAGCACTGCGACTCAATTCAGCACCTTTCCAGAGCACTGTAATCTGTTTTAGCTTTATAGTGATGATGTTAAGACATGGTCGTGTTACAAAGATTATGCCCTACAAAATTGCATTCATTATAATTTTTCGGATTAAAAAAACTGCTGAAATGCATTTTCTCATCGTATCCTCAACACAGCATTTTCCGAACAACTTAAATCAGAGACGGCCGTTAGCCTATTTATTTGCGTGTACAGAAGCGCATCTTCTTGACTGCATATGAGAATGTCTCCTTTCTTTACCGGCAATAATAATTAAATAAAATGATATGAAATAAAGTAAATTGAAATATTTAACCCTAGTTGTTTATATTTATTTTTGACGAAAAAATAGCAGGCACAAGCGTGAGTCCATGCTTTCATTCACCCTGTATACTTTGATGTGTTGAGGACCACACTCTTTTCGCACATGGCTTCTCCATATGTCCAGACCCTCTCCATTTTAGACATTTCGTTGTTGAATCCCCGCATTTAGGCAAGTAGAAGCAAAAAGTTAAAAAATTAATTGGGCAATTTCGTGCATAGTTTTGTTTTATTAGTGTCAAAAGTCTCCTTGTTCAGATTCCTAAACCTCCACAAAACCATTTCTTTCCAGAAGATCTCCAATAATGCGCAAATTGTCCTCCTCTTTCCCAGAAATGTAGCTAAATTGCCTTGACAATGTTGCTTAACAATTTTCGAGAATTCAACGGTTGCGGTACTTTAATTTATTTTTCTCCGTTTTAAAAGCATGCGAGGCGGCTTTGGACAAAAGCAAAAAATCCCCTTACAAAGTTGGCAGGCTTACGCAACAAGCTGAAAGTCGCCAACCTGTGAATATCCTTCTCTGCACTAGGGTGTGCTTCCCGCGACAGTCAGGATCAGGGTCCACAGTGACTCTGTGTCCCAGCCTTTGCGGAAGCTGTTGTAATCGTTCAAATTCAAACTAAATAATTTTTGAAAAAGTTCCCGCCGCTACCAAGGTCGGTTTTTGGATTAAGCATAGCACTAAGCCCAGGTGAACAAGAAAGCCAGAATTTGAGTTATTGCTCCTGCTTCGCTATTTCGGTCAAAGCGCACTTTACTCCCTTTCCACCAATAACGCTCTCTTTTTGCGTATACACTGCTATGACACACATTCTCAACAACTAACCTGGCCAAAATGCTTGCAGCTTATAATATCAGTACTTCTGCCGCCTAATGCCTTAGTTGTAAAGAAATCACATGAGGGTCACACAAATCGCTGAGTGTGTGACAGCGCGTTTAGTACCACAAACATCTTGAGTGGGCAACAGAATCATGAACGCAGACGACAACAGCCCCCAAACAACAATACAATAGGAAATAGTAGGAAAAGAGCAGGAAGGGGAGAAAGAGGAGTGTTAGGCGTTGAGACAAAACCGGAAATCTTTTCCACGTTTGTGGAAGGATTATAAACTCATAAATTGCGGCGGATTATGTTCTATGTACCCTATTTCCCGGCGCATAAGCCGCAATTCTTTTCATCTCGCGAGGCTGATGTGCGATGTCGCGATCAGCGAAGCCGCGCAAGCAACCATTTATTTATTATCTGTTTTACCTAGTAGCCTGATAGCAGCTTTTTGCTATCGTTTTTTGTTCAAGCGATAAAGGCACCGTTGAAATTTTAGCAGTACTTTCGAAATTGAACGATAGCACAGTTACAACATCAATAACATCAGTGAAAACAAAGGAAAGCTCCGTTAATCATGATATCCTTGAGGAAAGGAAATACAATCCAAACACCCGCAATTCGTTTTCAATTTCTGAGAATAGTTAAGAGATACCTGAAGAAATGAACACGCGCAGTGGAAAGCACTCACAAAACGCACCGGGCCTTCAGGATCAGATACAAACTTTTCGAGCGCTTACACGCCGTTGCTTGCTGCGGCGGGTGCGGCTTATAAGGCGGAGAATAGGCTAATTCATAAAGATACTGTTTTTCCAAACTATGGACTAACAAAAAGCTTCGGTTCATTTTGAATTCGCATAACTCAGCGATTATTGAAGATAGGATTTTGAGAATGATACCAACGGGAAGAGGAAATCAAGCTCTTAAATGAAAATGCTGTTAAAATCCTGAAATTCTTTCAAAAACGGGGCGAAAAATTGGCCAAAAGTGAGGCAACTCTCACGTATAGTTGTCGTCAGTGGAGATGCCATTGTAACCGAAGACAGGAAAGCATACCTGACGAAATGCGATGATCGTGAAAATAAACATCCCCAAAACCCAAATGTAGCAAGTTAATTGAAAAGAGTACACAAGAGACTTACAAGACGATCAAAGCAGAATACGAATTTATGATGTGAATGCTACAATGCCTTGAAAAACTAAAGGACCCGTGCAAGCACGCACACCGATGTTCCGCAGCGATCTTCAAAGGACCACCGATTGGTTAAAAGTCCTTCTCTGCAAAAAATGCATTTTTCCACCTTACGATTCTTTTATATGAAATGATAGGAGGATTGGCAGCATCATTGTGATATTCTCAATCTACAAGACCAGGCTCATCATCGTCTGACAGCAGTAATGAGCTTCTACAAAAACAACACGGGTGAGTGCTTTTGAGGGAAGAGGGGTGCTTGCTGCGCGATTGCAGCAAGCGAAATGAGGTGTAAGCGCCACATAGGAAAGGTCAAGTCTGCTGCCAGATGAAGGCGCCCGAAGCAATTTTAGCTGAGTGGGCGCGAACGCGGGCACGGGCAGCTACACTTTATGGTGCCAACGCCACATGCGCCCTACGAGTAAAGCCGTTCGCGCCCCTGGATCCTGCGCCTTCATCTGGCAGTAGCTCTCACGACGGGAGTTAGAAGAAATCTCTCAACTGGAAATGCTGTTAAAATCCTGAAATTCTTTCAAAAACGGGGCGAAAAATTGGCCAAAAGTGAGGCAACTCTCACGTATAGTTGTCGTCAGTGGAGATGCCATTGTAACCGAAGACAGGAAAGCATACCTGACGAAATGCGATGATCGTGAAAATAAACATCCCCAAAACCCAAATGTAGCAAGTTAATTGAAAAGAGTACACAAGAGACTTACAAGACGATCAAAGCAGAATACGAATTTATGATGTGAATGCTACAATGCCTTGAAAAACTAAAGGACCCGTGCAAGCACGCACACCGATGTTCCGCAGCGATCTTCAAAGGACCACCGATTGGTTAAAAGTCCTTCTCTGCAAAAAATGCATTTTTCCACCTTACGATTCTTTTATATGAAATGATAGGAGGATTGGCAGCATCATTGTGATATTCTCAATCTACAAGACCAGGCTCATCATCGTCTGACAGCAGTAATGAGCTTCTACAAAAACAACACGGGTGAGTGCTTTTGAGGGAAGAGGGGTGCTTGCTGCGCGATTGCAGCAAGCGAAATGAGGTGTAAGCGCCACATAGGAAAGGTCAAGTCTGCTGCCAGATGAAGGCGCCCGAAGCAATTTTAGCTGAGTGGGCGCGAACGCGGGCACGGGCAGCTACACTTTATGGTGCCAACGCCACATGCGCCCTACGAGTAAAGCCGTTCGCGCCCCTGGATCCTGCGCCTTCATCTGGCAGTAGCTCTCACGACGGGAGTTAGAAGAAATCTCTCAACTGGAAATGCTGTTAAAATCCTGAAATTCTTTCAAAAACGGGGCGAAAAATTGGCCAAAAGTGAGGCAACTCTCACGTATAGTTGTCGTCAGTGGAGATGCCATTGTAACCGAAGACAGGAAAGCATACCTGACGAAATGCGATGATCGTGAAAATAAACATCCCCAAAACCCAAATGTAGCAAGTTAATTGAAAAGAGTACACAAGAGACTTACAAGACGATCAAAGCAGAATACGAATTTATGATGTGAATGCTACAATGCCTTGAAAAACTAAAGGACCCGTGCAAGCACGCACACCGATGTTCCGCAGCGATCTTCAAAGGACCACCGATTGGTTAAAAGTCCTTCTCTGCAAAAAATGCATTTTTCCACCTTACGATTCTTTTATATGAAATGATAGGAGGATTGGCAGCATCATTGTGATATTCTCAATCTACAAGACCAGGCTCATCATCGTCTGACAGCAGTAATGAGCTTCTACAAAAACAACACGGGTGAGTGCTTTTGAGGGAAGAGGGGTGCTTGCTGCGCGATTGCAGCAAGCGAAATGAGGTGTAAGCGCCACATAGGAAAGGTCAAGTCTGCTGCCAGATGAAGGCGCCCGAAGCAATTTTAGCTGAGTGGGCGCGAACGCGGGCACGGGCAGCTACACTTTATGGTGCCAACGCCACATGCGCCCTACGAGTAAAGCCGTTCGCGCCCCTGGATCCTGCGCCTTCATCTGGCAGTAGCTCTCACGACGGGAGTTAGAAGAAATCTCTCAACTGGAAATGCTGTTAAAATCCTGAAATTCTTTCAAAAACGGGGCGAAAAATTGGCCAAAAGTGAGGCAACTCTCACGTATAGTTGTCGTCAGTGGAGATGCCATTGTAACCGAAGACAGGAAAGCATACCTGACGAAATGCGATGATCGTGAAAATAAACATCCCCAAAACCCAAATGTAGCAAGTTAATTGAAAAGAGTACACAAGAGACTTACAAGACGATCAAAGCAGAATACGAATTTATGATGTGAATGCTACAATGCCTTGAAAAACTAAAGGACCCGTGCAAGCACGCACACCGATGTTCCGCAGCGATCTTCAAAGGACCACCGATTGGTTAAAAGTCCTTCTCTGCAAAAAATGCATTTTTCCACCTTACGATTCTTTTATATGAAATGATAGGAGGATTGGCAGCATCATTGTGATATTCTCAATCTACAAGACCAGGCTCATCATCGTCTGACAGCAGTAATGAGCTTCTACAAAAACAACACGGGTGAGTGCTTTTGAGGGAAGAGGGGTGCTTGCTGCGCGATTGCAGCAAGCGAAATGAGGTGTAAGCGCCACATAGGAAAGGTCAAGTCTGCTGCCAGATGAAGGCGCCCGAAGCAATTTTAGCTGAGTGGGCGCGAACGCGGGCACGGGCAGCTACACTTTATGGTGCCAACGCCACATGCGCCCTACGAGTAAAGCCGTTCGCGCCCCTGGATCCTGCGCCTTCATCTGGCAGTAGCTCTCACGACGGGAGTTAGAAGAAATCTCTCAACTGGAAATGCTGTTAAAATCCTGAAATTCTTTCAAAAACGGGGCGAAAAATTGGCCAAAAGTGAGGCAACTCTCACGTATAGTTGTCGTCAGTGGAGATGCCATTGTAACCGAAGACAGGAAAGCATACCTGACGAAATGCGATGATCGTGAAAATAAACATCCCCAAAACCCAAATGTAGCAAGTTAATTGAAAAGAGTACACAAGAGACTTACAAGACGATCAAAGCAGAATACGAATTTATGATGTGAATGCTACAATGCCTTGAAAAACTAAAGGACCCGTGCAAGCACGCACACCGATGTTCCGCAGCGATCTTCAAAGGACCACCGATTGGTTAAAAGTCCTTCTCTGCAAAAAATGCATTTTTCCACCTTACGATTCTTTTATATGAAATGATAGGAGGATTGGCAGCATCATTGTGATATTCTCAATCTACAAGACCAGGCTCATCATCGTCTGACAGCAGTAATGAGCTTCTACAAAAACAACACGGGTGAGTGCTTTTGAGGGAAGAGGGGTGCTTGCTGCGCGATTGCAGCAAGCGAAATGAGGTGTAAGCGCCACATAGGAAAGGTCAAGTCTGCTGCCAGATGAAGGCGCCCGAAGCAATTTTAGCTGAGTGGGCGCGAACGCGGGCACGGGCAGCTACACTTTATGGTGCCAACGCCACATGCGCCCTACGAGTAAAGCCGTTCGCGCCCCTGGATCCTGCGCCTTCATCTGGCAGTAGCTCTCACGACGGGAGTTAGAAGAAATCTCTCAACTGGAAATGCTGTTAAAATCCTGAAATTCTTTCAAAAACGGGGCGAAAAATTGGCCAAAAGTGAGGCAACTCTCACGTATAGTTGTCGTCAGTGGAGATGCCATTGTAACCGAAGACAGGAAAGCATACCTGACGAAATGCGATGATCGTGAAAATAAACATCCCCAAAACCCAAATGTAGCAAGTTAATTGAAAAGAGTACACAAGAGACTTACAAGACGATCAAAGCAGAATACGAATTTATGATGTGAATGCTACAATGCCTTGAAAAACTAAAGGACCCGTGCAAGCACGCACACCGATGTTCCGCAGCGATCTTCAAAGGACCACCGATTGGTTAAAAGTCCTTCTCTGCAAAAAATGCATTTTTCCACCTTACGATTCTTTTATATGAAATGATAGGAGGATTGGCAGCATCATTGTGATATTCTCAATCTACAAGACCAGGCTCATCATCGTCTGACAGCAGTAATGAGCTTCTACAAAAACAACACGGGTGAGTGCTTTTGAGGGAAGAGGGGTGCTTGCTGCGCGATTGCAGCAAGCGAAATGAGGTGTAAGCGCCACATAGGAAAGGTCAAGTCTGCTGCCAGATGAAGGCGCCCGAAGCAATTTTAGCTGAGTGGGCGCGAACGCGGGCACGGGCAGCTACACTTTATGGTGCCAACGCCACATGCGCCCTACGAGTAAAGCCGTTCGCGCCCCTGGATCCTGCGCCTTCATCTGGCAGTAGCTCTCACGACGGGAGTTAGAAGAAATCTCTCAACTGGAAATGCTGTTAAAATCCTGAAATTCTTTCAAAAACGGGGCGAAAAATTGGCCAAAAGTGAGGCAACTCTCACGTATAGTTGTCGTCAGTGGAGATGCCATTGTAACCGAAGACAGGAAAGCATACCTGACGAAATGCGATGATCGTGAAAATAAACATCCCCAAAACCCAAATGTAGCAAGTTAATTGAAAAGAGTACACAAGAGACTTACAAGACGATCAAAGCAGAATACGAATTTATGATGTGAATGCTACAATGCCTTGAAAAACTAAAGGACCCGTGCAAGCACGCACACCGATGTTCCGCAGCGATCTTCAAAGGACCACCGATTGGTTAAAAGTCCTTCTCTGCAAAAATGCATTTTTCCACCTTACGATTCTTTTATATGAAATGATAGGAGGATTGGCAGCATCATTGTGATATTCTCAATCTACAAGACCAGGCTCATCATCGTCTGACAGCAGTAATGAGCTTCTACAAAAACAACACGGGTGAGTGCTTTTGAGGGAAGAGGGGTGCTTGCTGCGCGATTGCAGCAAGCGAAATGAGGTGTAAGCGCCACATAGGAAAGGTCAAGTCTGCTGCCAGATGAAGGCGCCCGAAGCAATTTTAGCTGAGTGGGCGCGAACGCGGGCACGGGCAGCTACACTTTATGGTGCCAACGCCACATGCGCCCTACGAGTAAAGCCGTTCGCGCCCCTGGATCCTGCGCCTTCATCTGGCAGTAGCTCTCACGACGGGAGTTAGAAGAAATCTCTCAACTGGAAATGCTGTTAAAATCCTGAAATTCTTTCAAAAACGGGGCGAAAAATTGGCCAAAAGTGAGGCAACTCTCACGTATAGTTGTCGTCAGTGGAGATGCCATTGTAACCGAAGACAGGAAAGCATACCTGACGAAATGCGATGATCGTGAAAATAAACATCCCCAAAACCCAAATGTAGCAAGTTAATTGAAAAGAGTACACAAGAGACTTACAAGACGATCAAAGCAGAATACGAATTTATGATGTGAATGCTACAATGCCTTGAAAAACTAAAGGACCCGTGCAAGCACGCACACCGATGTTCCGCAGCGATCTTCAAAGGACCACCGATTGGTTAAAAGTCCTTCTCTGCAAAAAATGCATTTTTCCACCTTACGATTCTTTTATATGAAATGATAGGAGGATTGGCAGCATCATTGTGATATTCTCAATCTACAAGACCAGGCTCATCATCGTCTGACAGCAGTAATGAGCTTCTACAAAAACAACACGGGTGAGTGCTTTTGAGGGAAGAGGGGTGCTTGCTGCGCGATTGCAGCAAGCGAAATGAGGTGTAAGCGCCACATAGGAAAGGTCAAGTCTGCTGCCAGATGAAGGCGCCCGAAGCAATTTTAGCTGAGTGGGCGCGAACGCGGGCACGGGCAGCTACACTTTATGGTGCCAACGCCACATGCGCCCTACGAGTAAAGCCGTTCGCGCCCCTGGATCCTGCGCCTTCATCTGGCAGTAGCTCTCACGACGGGAGTTAGAAGAAATCTCTCAACTGGAAATGCTGTTAAAATCCTGAAATTCTTTCAAAAACGGGGCGAAAAATTGGCCAAAAGTGAGGCAACTCTCACGTATAGTTGTCGTCAGTGGAGATGCCATTGTAACCGAAGACAGGAAAGCATACCTGACGAAATGCGATGATCGTGAAAATAAACATCCCCAAAACCCAAATGTAGCAAGTTAATTGAAAAGAGTACACAAGAGACTTACAAGACGATCAAAGCAGAATACGAATTTATGATGTGAATGCTACAATGCCTTGAAAAACTAAAGGACCCGTGCAAGCACGCACACCGATGTTCCGCAGCGATCTTCAAAGGACCACCGATTGGTTAAAAGTCCTTCTCTGCAAAAAATGCATTTTTCCACCTTACGATTCTTTTATATGAAATGATAGGAGGATTGGCAGCATCATTGTGATATTCTCAATCTACAAGACCAGGCTCATCATCGTCTGACAGCAGTAATGAGCTTCTACAAAAACAACACGGGTGAGTGCTTTTGAGGGAAGAGGGGTGCTTGCTGCGCGATTGCAGCAAGCGAAATGAGGTGTAAGCGCCACATAGGAAAGGTCAAGTCTGCTGCCAGATGAAGGCGCCCGAAGCAATTTTAGCTGAGTGGGCGCGAACGCGGGCACGGGCAGCTACACTTTATGGTGCCAACGCCACATGCGCCCTACGAGTAAAGCCGTTCGCGCCCCTGGATCCTGCGCCTTCATCTGGCAGTAGCTCTCACGACGGGAGTTAGAAGAAATCTCTCAACTGGAAATGCTGTTAAAATCCTGAAATTCTTTCAAAAACGGGGCGAAAAATTGGCCAAAAGTGAGGCAACTCTCACGTATAGTTGTCGTCAGTGGAGATGCCATTGTAACCGAAGACAGGAAAGCATACCTGACGAAATGCGATGATCGTGAAAATAAACATCCCCAAAACCCAAATGTAGCAAGTTAATTGAAAAGAGTACACAAGAGACTTACAAGACGATCAAAGCAGAATACGAATTTATGATGTGAATGCTACAATGCCTTGAAAAACTAAAGGACCCGTGCAAGCACGCACACCGATGTTCCGCAGCGATCTTCAAAGGACCACCGATTGGTTAAAAGTCCTTCTCTGCAAAAATGCATTTTTCCACCTTACGATTCTTTTATATGAAATGATAGGAGGATTGGCAGCATCATTGTGATATTCTCAATCTACAAGACCAGGCTCATCATCGTCTGACAGCAGTAATGAGCTTCTACAAAAACAACACGGGTGAGTGCTTTTGAGGGAAGAGGGGTGCTTGCTGCGCGATTGCAGCAAGCGAAATGAGGTGTAAGCGCCACATAGGAAAGGTCAAGTCTGCTGCCAGATGAAGGCGCCCGAAGCAATTTTAGCTGAGTGGGCGCGAACGCGGGCACGGGCAGCTACACTTTATGGTGCCAACGCCACATGCGCCCTACGAGTAAAGCCGTTCGCGCCCCTGGATCCTGCGCCTTCATCTGGCAGTAGCTCTCACGACGGGAGTTAGAAGAAATCTCTCAACTGGAAATGCTGTTAAAATCCTGAAATTCTTTCAAAAACGGGGCGAAAAATTGGCCAAAAGTGAGGCAACTCTCACGTATAGTTGTCGTCAGTGGAGATGCCATTGTAACCGAAGACAGGAAAGCATACCTGACGAAATGCGATGATCGTGAAAATAAACATCCCCAAAACCCAAATGTAGCAAGTTAATTGAAAAGAGTACACAAGAGACTTACAAGACGATCAAAGCAGAATACGAATTTATGATGTGAATGCTACAATGCCTTGAAAAACTAAAGGACCCGTGCAAGCACGCACACCGATGTTCCGCAGCGATCTTCAAAGGACCACCGATTGGTTAAAAGTCCTTCTCTGCAAAAAATGCATTTTTCCACCTTACGATTCTTTTATATGAAATGATAGGAGGATTGGCAGCATCATTGTGATATTCTCAATCTACAAGACCAGGCTCATCATCGTCTGACAGCAGTAATGAGCTTCTACAAAAACAACACGGGTGAGTGCTTTTGAGGGAAGAGGGGTGCTTGCTGCGCGATTGCAGCAAGCGAAATGAGGTGTAAGCGCCACATAGGAAAGGTCAAGTCTGCTGCCAGATGAAGGCGCCCGAAGCAATTTTAGCTGAGTGGGCGCGAACGCGGGCACGGGCAGCTACACTTTATGGTGCCAACGCCACATGCGCCCTACGAGTAAAGCCGTTCGCGCCCCTGGATCCTGCGCCTTCATCTGGCAGTAGCTCTCACGACGGGAGTTAGAAGAAATCTCTCAACTGGAAATGCTGTTAAAATCCTGAAATTCTTTCAAAAACGGGGCGAAAAATTGGCCAAAAGTGAGGCAACTCTCACGTATAGTTGTCGTCAGTGGAGATGCCATTGTAACCGAAGACAGGAAAGCATACCTGACGAAATGCGATGATCGTGAAAATAAACATCCCCAAAACCCAAATGTAGCAAGTTAATTGAAAAGAGTACACAAGAGACTTACAAGACGATCAAAGCAGAATACGAATTTATGATGTGAATGCTACAATGCCTTGAAAAACTAAAGGACCCGTGCAAGCACGCACACCGATGTTCCGCAGCGATCTTCAAAGGACCACCGATTGGTTAAAAGTCCTTCTCTGCAAAAAATGCATTTTTCCACCTTACGATTCTTTTATATGTAATGATAGGAGGATTGGCAGCATCATTGTGATATTCTCAATCTACAAGACCAGGCTCATCATCGTCTGACAGCAGTAATGAGCTTCTACAAAAACAACACGGGTGAGTGCTTTTGAGGGAAGAGGGGTGCTTGCTGCGCGATTGCAGCAAGCGAAATGAGGTGTAAGCGCCACATAGGAAAGGTCAAGTCTGCTGCCAGATGAAGGCGCCCGAAGCAATTTTAGCTGAGTGGGCGCGAACGCGGGCACGGGCAGCTACACTTTATGGTGCCAACGCCACATGCGCCCTACGAGTAAAGCCGTTCGCGCCCCTGGATCCTGCGCCTTCATCTGGCAGTAGCTCTCACGACGGGAGTTAGAAGAAATCTCTCAACTGGAAATGCTGTTAAAATCCTGAAATTCTTTCAAAAACGGGGCGAAAAATTGGCCAAAAGTGAGGCAACTCTCACGTATAGTTGTCGTCAGTGGAGATGCCATTGTAACCGAAGACAGGAAAGCATACCTGACGAAATGCGATGATCGTGAAAATAAACATCCCCAAAACCCAAATGTAGCAAGTTAATTGAAAAGAGTACACAAGAGACTTACAAGACGATCAAAGCAGAATACGAATTTATGATGTGAATGCTACAATGCCTTGAAAAACTAAAGGACCCGTGCAAGCACGCACACCGATGTTCCGCAGCGATCTTCAAAGGACCACCGATTGGTTAAAAGTCCTTCTCTGCAAAAAATGCATTTTTCCACCTTACGATTCTTTTATATGTAATGATAGGAGGATTGGCAGCATCATTGTGATATTCTCAATCTACAAGACCAGGCTCATCATCGTCTGACAGCAGTAATGAGCTTCTACAAAAACAACACGGGTGAGTGCTTTTGAGGGAAGAGGGGTGCTTGCTGCGCGATTGCAGCAAGCGAAATGAGGTGTAAGCGCCACATAGGAAAGGTCAAGTCTGCTGCCAGATGAAGGCGCCCGAAGCAATTTTAGCTGAGTGGGCGCGAACGCGGGCACGGGCAGCTACACTTTATGGTGCCAACGCCACATGCGCCCTACGAGTAAAGCCGTTCGCGCCCCTGGATCCTGCGCCTTCATCTGGCAGTAGCTCTCACGACGGGAGTTAGAAGAAATCTCTCAACTGGAAATGCTGTTAAAATCCTGAAATTCTTTCAAAAACGGGGCGAAAAATTGGCCAAAAGTGAGGCAACTCTCACGTATAGTTGTCGTCAGTGGAGATGCCATTGTAACCGAAGACAGGAAAGCATACCTGACGAAATGCGATGATCGTGAAAATAAACATCCCCAAAACCCAAATGTAGCAAGTTAATTGAAAAGAGTACACAAGAGACTTACAAGACGATCAAAGCAGAATACGAATTTATGATGTGAATGCTACAATGCCTTGAAAAACTAAAGGACCCGTGCAAGCACGCACACCGATGTTCCGCAGCGATCTTCAAAGGACCACCGATTGGTTAAAAGTCCTTCTCTGCAAAAAATGCATTTTTCCACCTTACGATTCTTTTATATGAAATGATAGGAGGATTGGCAGCATCATTGTGATATTCTCAATCTACAAGACCAGGCTCATCATCGTCTGACAGCAGTAATGAGCTTCTACAAAAACAACACGGGTGAGTGCTTTTGAGGGAAGAGGGGTGCTTGCTGCGCGATTGCAGCAAGCGAAATGAGGTGTAAGCGCCACATAGGAAAGGTCAAGTCTGCTGCCAGATGAAGGCGCCCGAAGCAATTTTAGCTGAGTGGGCGCGAACGCGGGCACGGGCAGCTACACTTTATGGTGCCAACGCCACATGCGCCCTACGAGTAAAGCCGTTCGCGCCCCTGGATCCTGCGCCTTCATCTGGCAGTAGCTCTCACGACGGGAGTTAGAAGAAATCTCTCAACTGGAAATGCTGTTAAAATCCTGAAATTCTTTCAAAAACGGGGCGAAAAATTGGCCAAAAGTGAGGCAACTCTCACGTATAGTTGTCGTCAGTGGAGATGCCATTGTAACCGAAGACAGGAAAGCATACCTGACGAAATGCGATGATCGTGAAAATAAACATCCCCAAAACCCAAATGTAGCAAGTTAATTGAAAAGAGTACACAAGAGACTTACAAGACGATCAAAGCAGAATACGAATTTATGATGTGAATGCTACAATGCCTTGAAAAACTAAAGGACCCGTGCAAGCACGCACACCGATGTTCCGCAGCGATCTTCAAAGGACCACCGATTGGTTAAAAGTCCTTCTCTGCAAAAAATGCATTTTTCCACCTTACGATTCTTTTATATGAAATGATAGGAGGATTGGCAGCATCATTGTGATATTCTCAATCTACAAGACCAGGCTCATCATCGTCTGACAGCAGTAATGAGCTTCTACAAAAACAACACGGGTGAGTGCTTTTGAGGGAAGAGGGGTGCTTGCTGCGCGATTGCAGCAAGCGAAATGAGGTGTAAGCGCCACATAGGAAAGGTCAAGTCTGCTGCCAGATGAAGGCGCCCGAAGCAATTTTAGCTGAGTGGGCGCGAACGCGGGCACGGGCAGCTACACTTTATGGTGCCAACGCCACATGCGCCCTACGAGTAAAGCCGTTCGCGCCCCTGGATCCTGCGCCTTCATCTGGCAGTAGCTCTCACGACGGGAGTTAGAAGAAATCTCTCAACTGGAAATGCTGTTAAAATCCTGAAATTCTTTCAAAAACGGGGCGAAAAATTGGCCAAAAGTGAGGCAACTCTCACGTATAGTTGTCGTCAGTGGAGATGCCATTGTAACCGAAGACAGGAAAGCATACCTGACGAAATGCGATGATCGTGAAAATAAACATCCCCAAAACCCAAATGTAGCAAGTTAATTGAAAAGAGTACACAAGAGACTTACAAGACGATCAAAGCAGAATACGAATTTATGATGTGAATGCTACAATGCCTTGAAAAACTAAAGGACCCGTGCAAGCACGCACACCGATGTTCCGCAGCGATCTTCAAAGGACCACCGATTGGTTAAAAGTCCTTCTCTGCAAAAAATGCATTTTTCCACCTTACGATTCTTTTATATGTAATGATAGGAGGATTGGCAGCATCATTGTGATATTCTCAATCTACAAGACCAGGCTCATCATCGTCTGACAGCAGTAATGAGCTTCTACAAAAACAACACGGGTGAGTGCTTTTGAGGGAAGAGGGGTGCTTGCTGCGCGATTGCAGCAAGCGAAATGAGGTGTAAGCGCCACATAGGAAAGGTCAAGTCTGCTGCCAGATGAAGGCGCCCGAAGCAATTTTAGCTGAGTGGGCGCGAACGCGGGCACGGGCAGCTACACTTTATGGTGCCAACGCCACATGCGCCCTACGAGTAAAGCCGTTCGCGCCCCTGGATCCTGCGCCTTCATCTGGCAGTAGCTCTCACGACGGGAGTTAGAAGAAATCTCTCAACTGGAAATGCTGTTAAAATCCTGAAATTCTTTCAAAAACGGGGCGAAAAATTGGCCAAAAGTGAGGCAACTCTCACGTATAGTTGTCGTCAGTGGAGATGCCATTGTAACCGAAGACAGGAAAGCATACCTGACGAAATGCGATGATCGTGAAAATAAACATCCCCAAAACCCAAATGTAGCAAGTTAATTGAAAAGAGTACACAAGAGACTTACAAGACGATCAAAGCAGAATACGAATTTATGATGTGAATGCTACAATGCCTTGAAAAACTAAAGGACCCGTGCAAGCACGCACACCGATGTTCCGCAGCGATCTTCAAAGGACCACCGATTGGTTAAAAGTCCTTCTCTGCAAAAAATGCATTTTTCCACCTTACGATTCTTTTATATGAAATGATAGGAGGATTGGCAGCATCATTGTGATATTCTCAATCTACAAGACCAGGCTCATCATCGTCTGACAGCAGTAATGAGCTTCTACAAAAACAACACGGGTGAGTGCTTTTGAGGGAAGAGGGGTGCTTGCTGCGCGATTGCAGCAAGCGAAATGAGGTGTAAGCGCCACATAGGAAAGGTCAAGTCTGCTGCCAGATGAAGGCGCCCGAAGCAATTTTAGCTGAGTGGGCGCGAACGCGGGCACGGGCAGCTACACTTTATGGTGCCAACGCCACATGCGCCCTACGAGTAAAGCCGTTCGCGCCCCTGGATCCTGCGCCTTCATCTGGCAGTAGCTCTCACGACGGGAGTTAGAAGAAATCTCTCAACTGGAAATGCTGTTAAAATCCTGAAATTCTTTCAAAAACGGGGCGAAAAATTGGCCAAAAGTGAGGCAACTCTCACGTATAGTTGTCGTCAGTGGAGATGCCATTGTAACCGAAGACAGGAAAGCATACCTGACGAAATGCGATGATCGTGAAAATAAACATCCCCAAAACCCAAATGTAGCAAGTTAATTGAAAAGAGTACACAAGAGACTTACAAGACGATCAAAGCAGAATACGAATTTATGATGTGAATGCTACAATGCCTTGAAAAACTAAAGGACCCGTGCAAGCACGCACACCGATGTTCCGCAGCGATCTTCAAAGGACCACCGATTGGTTAAAAGTCCTTCTCTGCAAAAAATGCATTTTTCCACCTTACGATTCTTTTATATGAAATGATAGGAGGATTGGCAGCATCATTGTGATATTCTCAATCTACAAGACCAGGCTCATCATCGTCTGACAGCAGTAATGAGCTTCTACAAAAACAACACGGGTGAGTGCTTTTAAGGGAAGAGGGGTGCTTGCTGCGCGATTGCAGCAAGCGAAATGAGGTGTAAGCGCCACATAGGAAAGGTCAAGTCTGCTGCCAGATGAAGGCGCCCGAAGCAATTTTAGCTGAGTGGGCGCGAACGCGGGCACGGGCAGCTACACTTTATGGTGCCAACGCCACATGCGCCCTACGAGTAAAGCCGTTCGCGCCCCTGGATCCTGCGCCTTCATCTGGCAGTAGCTCTCACGACGGGAGTTAGAAGAAATCTCTCAACTGGAAATGCTGTTAAAATCCTGAAATTCTTTCAAAAACGGGGCGAAAAATTGGCCAAAAGTGAGGCAACTCTCACGTATAGTTGTCGTCAGTGGAGATGCCATTGTAACCGAAGACAGGAAAGCATACCTGACGAAATGCGATGATCGTGAAAATAAACATCCCCAAAACCCAAATGTAGCAAGTTAATTGAAAAGAGTACACAAGAGACTTACAAGACGATCAAAGCAGAATACGAATTTATGATGTGAATGCTACAATGCCTTGAAAAACTAAAGGACCCGTGCAAGCACGCACACCGATGTTCCGCAGCGATCTTCAAAGGACCACCGATTGGTTAAAAGTCCTTCTCTGCAAAAAATGCATTTTTCCACCTTACGATTCTTTTATATGAAATGATAGGAGGATTGGCAGCATCATTGTGATATTCTCAATCTACAAGACCAGGCTCATCATCGTCTGACAGCAGTAATGAGCTTCTACAAAAACAACACGGGTGAGTGCTTTTGAGGGAAGAGGGGTGCTTGCTGCGCGATTGCAGCAAGCGAAATGAGGTGTAAGCGCCACATAGGAAAGGTCAAGTCTGCTGCCAGATGAAGGCGCCCGAAGCAATTTTAGCTGAGTGGGCGCGAACGCGGGCACGGGCAGCTACACTTTATGGTGCCAACGCCACATGCGCCCTACGAGTAAAGCCGTTCGCGCCCCTGGATCCTGCGCCTTCATCTGGCAGTAGCTCTCACGACGGGAGTTAGAAGAAATCTCTCAACTGGAAATGCTGTTAAAATCCTGAAATTCTTTCAAAAACGAGGCGAAAAATTGGCCAAAAGTGAGGCAACTCTCACGTATAGTTGTCGTCAGTGGAGATGCCATTGTAACCGAAGACAGGAAAGCATACCTGACGAAATGCGATGATCGTGAAAATAAACATCCCCAAAACCCAAATGTAGCAAGTTAATTGAAAAGAGTACACAAGAGACTTACAAGACGATCAAAGCAGAATACGAATTTATGATGTGAATGCTACAATGCCTTGAAAAACTAAAGGACCCGTGCAAGCACGCACACCGATGTTCCGCAGCGATCTTCAAAGGACCACCGATTGGTTAAAAGTCCTTCTCTGCAAAAAATGCATTTTTCCACCTTACGATTCTTTTATATGAAATGATAGGAGGATTGGCAGCATCATTGTGATATTCTCAATCTACAAGACCAGGCTCATCATCGTCTGACAGCAGTAATGAGCTTCTACAAAAACAACACGGGTGAGTGCTTTTGAGGGAAGAGGGGTGCTTGCTGCGCGATTGCAGCAAGCGAAATGAGGTGTAAGCGCCACATAGGAAAGGTCAAGTCTGCTGCCAGATGAAGGCGCCCGAAGCAATTTTAGCTGAGTGGGCGCGAACGCGGGCACGGGCAGCTACACTTTATGGTGCCAACGCCACATGCGCCCTACGAGTAAAGCCGTTCGCGCCCCTGGATCCTGCGCCTTCATCTGGCAGTAGCTCTCACGACGGGAGTTAGAAGAAATCTCTCAACTGGAAATGCTGTTAAAATCCTGAAATTCTTTCAAAAACGGGGCGAAAAATTGGCCAAAAGTGAGGCAACTCTCACGTATAGTTGTCGTCAGTGGAGATGCCATTGTAACCGAAGACAGGAAAGCATACCTGACGAAATGCGATGATCGTGAAAATAAACATCCCCAAAACCCAAATGTAGCAAGTTAATTGAAAAGAGTACACAAGAGACTTACAAGACGATCAAAGCAGAATACGAATTTATGATGTGAATGCTACAATGCCTTGAAAAACTAAAGGACCCGTGCAAGCACGCACACCGATGTTCCGCAGCGATCTTCAAAGGACCACCGATTGGTTAAAAGTCCTTCTCTGCAAAAAATGCATTTTTCCACCTTACGATTCTTTTATATGAAATGATAGGAGGATTGGCAGCATCATTGTGATATTCTCAATCTACAAGACCAGGCTCATCATCGTCTGACAGCAGTAATGAGCTTCTACAAAAACAACACGGGTGAGTGCTTTTGAGGGAAGAGGGGTGCTTGCTGCGCGATTGCAGCAAGCGAAATGAGGTGTAAGCGCCACATAGGAAAGGTCAAGTCTGCTGCCAGATGAAGGCGCCCGAAGCAATTTTAGCTGAGTGGGCGCGAACGCGGGCACGGGCAGCTACACTTTATGGTGCCAACGCCACATGCGCCCTACGAGTAAAGCCGTTCGCGCCCCTGGATCCTGCGCCTTCATCTGGCAGTAGCTCTCACGACGGGAGTTAGAAGAAATCTCTCAACTGGAAATGCTGTTAAAATCCTGAAATTCTTTCAAAAACGGGGCGAAAAATTGGCCAAAAGTGAGGCAACTCTCACGTATAGTTGTCGTCAGTGGAGATGCCATTGTAACCGAAGACAGGAAAGCATACCTGACGAAATGCGATGATCGTGAAAATAAACATCCCCAAAACCCAAATGTAGCAAGTTAATTGAAAAGAGTACACAAGAGACTTACAAGACGATCAAAGCAGAATACGAATTTATGATGTGAATGCTACAATGCCTTGAAAAACTAAAGGACCCGTGCAAGCACGCACACCGATGTTCCGCAGCGATCTTCAAAGGACCACCGATTGGTTAAAAGTCCTTCTCTGCAAAAAATGCATTTTTCCACCTTACGATTCTTTTATATGAAATGATAGGAGGATTGGCAGCATCATTGTGATATTCTCAATCTACAAGACCAGGCTCATCATCGTCTGACAGCAGTAATGAGCTTCTACAAAAACAACACGGGTGAGTGCTTTTGAGGGAAGAGGGGTGCTTGCTGCGCGATTGCAGCAAGCGAAATGAGGTGTAAGCGCCACATAGGAAAGGTCAAGTCTGCTGCCAGATGAAGGCGCCCGAAGCAATTTTAGCTGAGTGGGCGCGAACGCGGGCACGGGCAGCTACACTTTATGGTGCCAACGCCACATGCGCCCTACGAGTAAAGCCGTTCGCGCCCCTGGATCCTGCGCCTTCATCTGGCAGTAGCTCTCACGACGGGAGTTAGAAGAAATCTCTCAACTGGAAATGCTGTTAAAATCCTGAAATTCTTTCAAAAACGGGGCGAAAAATTGGCCAAAAGTGAGGCAACTCTCACGTATAGTTGTCGTCAGTGGAGATGCCATTGTAACCGAAGACAGGAAAGCATACCTGACGAAATGCGATGATCGTGAAAATAAACATCCCCAAAACCCAAATGTAGCAAGTTAATTGAAAAGAGTACACAAGAGACTTACAAGACGATCAAAGCAGAATACGAATTTATGATGTGAATGCTACAATGCCTTGAAAAACTAAAGGACCCGTGCAAGCACGCACACCGATGTTCCGCAGCGATCTTCAAAGGACCACCGATTGGTTAAAAGTCCTTCTCTGCAAAAAATGCATTTTTCCACCTTACGATTCTTTTATATGAAATGATCTAGAAATGAGAATCGTTTGACTTGTTACGGTAGAAATTCAAACCGGACGGAATTTATGGGAAAACTTGAAATATATACGAATTTTTGATGCGGGAAGTACAAACGCGAGCAAGATAGGATTTTCACAAGAGGAACGCAGTCCCGATTTCATATGATCACTAGCAATTAGCTCTTCTAGTTTTCGGCTCAAGAAACTTGGCATAAATCAAAGTTGAATTCAAATGTTTGAACAACATTTCAAATAGCTTGTTTTAATCTACCAAACAATACCCTGAAATTCGATTATAATGAGGCGACATGATGTATTGCGGTAGTCAAGGTGCGACACATTTTGAGTAACAAACTGGTAGGTACCTTTTTTCCCTCACAGGCTTTTAGCTGCTTTTCCCGTTCTTTAACTACGGTAAGCATGAGCAAAGCTAATAAGATTGGAATACCCAATTGAAATGCTGTCCAGAGATAGCACCGTAGGGCAATTAATAAATCCTTGCTGAAACTGTAGAATTTGTGGATGTAAGATTGCCACCGTCATCTGTATAAAGCAGATGAATATCGTACAGGAGCAGCACACGAACTGTGCGAAACAAAGTCATCACATTCCAGTGCTTATGAAACAAATGAAATGAATCTTGCTTTGAGCGAATAGGCTACGAATGATTTTAATAGCAATAACATTTAGAAGGTAAGCTCACTTGTTGAAATGCGGAAACTAATGGTGGTTAGATAAGTTCATTGTTTTACAAGTTGCGCACTTCCGTTGACTTGCAACCTTATGACCTGTAAATGGTTTTGCTCCTTACGGCTCATCTGATAAGGCGAGCGAGATCAGAGGCAAATCCCTGGTATCGATGTAAAACAAAACCAAGTTTGCCTCAGCAAAAAATAGTTTTCCTTACTTTGGAAATGATGCAGTGGTTGCTTAAACAAGCAAAACCTTAATATACTGAAATAGCTTTGCCCTTATAAATATTAGGTTGTCCGGAAATTAATGCCCTTTTTGAATTTCAACCGCAATAAGTCATACACTTCTCATTTCCAAATAGGCTGCAACGTACCATTCGATAGAGCAAAGCAAGCTCTACAAGACGGCTATCTCATTTTTGCAACAGCTCTCATCCACCTCGAGTTTCGAGCCAAAAACTATAAAGATTCAGCAGCCCGAAAAATCGAAAAAAATCGTAACTCCGTTCATAAAAATCCTACAAAAATTCTTACCTGCTCACGTAAACACTATCCACATAAAGCATCTATATACGCCTTTGCCGTATTTTTTGTTCTATTAAAAATTAAGAAAACGGAAATTTTCGTGCATTTGCAAAGTGGCGCTATGCCGTCCCCACATAGGTAGTTGTATACCACAAGCCTGTAGAAGTACAGGCTCAAATTTTCAGCTCTCTACAAGCTTTAGTTCTCAAGAAATACCGAAAATAGCTTTTCCTAATAAGATGGTTCAAGCTAAAATTTAAATCTCTCGGGAAGTAAAGCTTGTAGAGCGCTAAAATTTACGTTTATACTTGTAAGGGTTTGTAGTATACAACTACCTATGTGCGAAGGCACAACATCACTTTGGCAAATGCACGAAAATTTCTGTTTTCTTGATTTCTAATAGAGGAAAAAATACGGCAAAGGCGTATATAGATGTTTTATGTGGATAGTGTTTACGCGAGCAAGTAAGAATTTTTGTAGGATTTTTATGAACACAGTTACGATTTTTTTCGATTTTTCGGGCTGCTGAGTCTTTATAGCTTTTGGCTCGAAACTCGAGGTGGATGAGAGCTGTTGCAAAAGCAAGATAGCCTTGTAGAGCTTGCTTTGCCCTATCGAACGGTACGTTGCAACCTATCTATAGATGAGAAGTGTATGACCTATTACGGTTGAAATTCAAAACGGGCATTAATTTCCGGACAACCTAATATTATACTTACTAATTTCAACACCACCTCTTAGCATGCAATCGTTTAGTTTTATGTATTACAACAATGTAACAAAGAGCGATAATTTGGCCAAATAAGGGAATCATCATAAATCCAATCAAGACCTTATGTTAACGGGCTAAGGGTTGTTTACATACGAAATCCGTAGAGCATGTTCCAATCAGCTTCTCAGCCCAAATTTTGCATAGCGCCTGCTGCCTTTATGAAAGTCCAATATGCAAAAGCACGAGTAGATTTGTTGAGTGGATCCCTCAGAAATTGCTCGCCAAGCGGATCCACCTGGCTTCTGTCAAGCAAAATTAGGTTCGTATCACCGCTTTGCAAAGTGGTGGATGTGTTTGGTAAGCAAATCTGCAAGCGATGAATTTTAGCCCAAAAAACTGATCAAAAGTTTACTATATGCGAAAAAAGCGCCAAAAAGAATTACTTGCGTAAATGGTCAATTTGCCAAGGTTCTAGCCGAGCATTTGAGAAGATTTCCGCACAGAGATGTAGCTCACGGTGACTATTGCCTTTATGGCCATTATCAAGCCCAAGAGAAATTCAAAAACCTATTCAAATTTGCATTTGTCTTTCTGCAAGTTTCATCCGCGCAAAATCACCGATCTCACGTGAAAGAGCCTTCTAAATGAGGTAGTCGATTACATTTTATTCGTGGTAGTCGGCATAGCGCGGTGAGTTCCAGTGCCACGATTTTACGAGAATGAGTAAGGCGCATAGATAGTAGAGCCAGTGCGAGCCTCTGCAAAGCAGAGGTGACGCACTGGTATATTAGAAATCCCATTACAAAAATTTTCAATCGTTTTGGAGTCTTCTGCATTGGCATTTGCGGTGACATTGTGCTAGAAGTTCTTTTTATTGTACTCCGATATTGAAAAAAGGCAATGAATGATTCGTTTTGTATGTGAATCTGATCGCAAACTGAGTCCAGCCTTACAATATGATACCGTCCCCAAACTCTTCACACGAGAGAGCTATGAAGATCAAGTGCTCATGTTTTTCTCGAAACACTCTGAGCTGGACGGACGCAGGAGCAGAGGACTACGAGGAGGGGGCGGCTTCCCTATCATTTGCAACAAATACGTGCCCCTGCACATGCCTGGAGGGTGCGTTTCTGCAAGAAATTCGGGGACCCTCGACATTCGGCGACGTGTAGTCGTCTACCTCGGACGCAGTAGTCACTGCACTGAAAGCTCTTTTACGAACAGTGCAAATGCTATTAACATAAATGGAATTTAAACCGATGTCCAATCAATTCCAACCTAGTAATCCTTTATAATAGCGGATTAATGCTGAATCATACATGCGTCTTTCCTACATTTAACACAAAATCGTTGATAAATTGGTGCAGCTAACAAGGGAAGTCACTTTACTTAGGTTGGGCTTTTGAAATGAGGCACATATGGTTGGAATCAGCTTGGAACGCTGATTTCAAATCTGCTTTTCTTAGCTGCGAAGCGTTCCTCTGAAGCGAGTTATGAGCTTTTTCCTGAGCAAATTTTGCGTGCTGACTAACTTAGGCATGCTACGGTATCATCATCTAGGTAGTGGTTCAAATGCATATTATACCCTATCAAAGCCAAATGACTCAATTTGATGTTATTTTGATTTTCCACCACTTTTTGGACAGATTTTCATCCAAAGACCTTCTTTCCATATTCAGTTGTATGTCAATGACACATACTGAAAAAGCTCATAACTCGCTTCAGAAGAAGGCTTCGCAGCTAAGGATAACATATTTGGAATCAGTGTTCCGAGCTGGTTTTAAATATATGTGTCTCATTTCAAAAGCCCGACCTAAGTTAATTGACTTTCCTTGTAAGATTTTGAGCCACATTTTATTGTAAAACTTGGTTCATGCAATTAGCTATGTAGGAAACTGGAGGATCATATCGCGAATTTTATTGCAAAATGTGAATAGAAAAGTTCACTCCACTTCGAGCATGGTGAAGGAGTAACTAGCTTTGTATCCAGACTTATAAAAAGAAATTTTTTTGGTTCTAAAAATGGGACTTCAAAATGACTCTGAGTGGCTTGCTTGAAAAATTTCTAAGCATCTCATCCTTCGTGGCGGACACTGATTTCTTGAAAGTTCCTCAACTGTTCTAAATGCTACTTGAAATGTCACTAGGAAAATTCTCGCACTTTCACTTTAATGACTGAGGATATGGAATGTTTTTCGCTTGCATCTCATTTAAAAGGGATCACTATTTTCGCAGTAAACTGAGTGCTTCAATGCTAGGACTGAGATACAGACGACATACTTGAATTTTTGAATGCGCGCGTGTAATCTTATTTTACAACTCCTAAAGGAGTAAAGCATTTTTTTCGGCAATGTAACGTCTAAAGCGGACGTTCCGCGCGAACGCTGCAACAAATACTCATCCCCACATACAAGAGGTGCGCATTTGTCGCAGTTGTTTGCGCAGGATCTTCCTTTTGGAGACATAGACTCGTCTACCCATCGTTCACCAAACACTGCGGAACTGTCTCGACACAACACACCTGTGCGCAGTTAAGGTGCAGAAGCACGAACGTTTATAAGATTAATTCAGTATCAAAAACCACTTGATTAAACTTTTGAAATAGAGTGTAGCTTTTGTTAAGTGAGCAAGAGTTCTTTTTAAATACATAGTCTCGAATCAGGCAGTGGTTGGAACATATGTACTAAATACTCATTTTGATAAGCTTCTACTTCAAGTTGGGTTTAAGATCGTTTCCACACAAATTTTAGGTCGTCCCACAAATCTAATCATATTCGACATCTTAAGCCACGTAGGAGGGTACAAATTTATGAGGGTGTTTTTGGGTGAATAAGTTATGTAATTACATATTCGCAAGAAACATAAAATTGCTATATGTAAACTGATAGCTAAACGCATTATTATTTCCTTGATTTCTAGTCATCAGAGAAAGACAGCAAATGTACAGGGAGTCCAAAAAAAATGTGAACACTGTTTGATTGTTGATAGCCCCTTGCTTTCATGTCTTTCGCCGAGCTTGAGGCACAGTTTTTTTAGAGCGAGGTTTAACTTAGATTACCAAAATGGAGCGAATAGGCGATCGCTCTTCATTACTGCAAGATTACGGTAGGAACTTCGACAAGGAATTTAGGCCATTGGAGGCCATATTCTGCCTCGGAACACAACCAAACAAGCCGAAAACTTCTATATCATGGTAATAAAAAATGCTGATTTCGAATATGAAATTTCCACTTTACTGTGATGCCTTTCCAAGGTTGTCCCAGGTAACCGTAGTAATAAATTTCAAGCATTCGTCAGAAATGTGATTACTCCGTCAAAGAAACCAAAAACACTTGTAAAAAGTTGTCTAATGGAACCGGCGTGCACGAAAGCCCTAGTACACCATTTTTCAGATTTTTTGAATAAACTTTTGTCAAATACTGACAATACACTAGAAGTACAGACCAATCTACAGAAGTCCCTAGATAATCTGAGCACCTGGGCTGAAACTTGGAATCTAACATTTAATCTGAATAAATGCTCTGTTGTCCATTTTGGAAAAGAGAATACACCTACTTAACACCTTAATGGTAGCAGGTTAAAAAATTGTGAAATCGCGAAAAAATTAGAGGTTCTGATTGACTCCAAACTCACCTTCATTGGACATATTGACATGGTGGTCAGAAAGACATACGCCTCACTGTTTTTGCTTTTTCGTAGTACTAACATTAATTCTTTTAAAATTCTGCTATTACTCTATAAAGCCTTTGTGCTTCCACATTTGGAATATTGCTCCCAGATATAGTCTCTATCAAAAGCTTTTTCTAATGGTGCAAAGTTTGCGTCGATTGAGCGTTTCTGTCAAAAGTTACAATTTCCCTGAAAAATGCCAAAATAAATCAAAATACCCCTATAAACCCTTTTGTATTGCTTGCTCGAAAATCATAACTTTTGATAAAGACGCTCAATCGTTGTAAACTCTGCACCATTAGAAAGAGTGGTAAAAGAACGTATAATACTGACTGCTCCGATTTTTCTTGCAAATTTCCAATTATTTTATGACCCTACACAGAAAATTCAAATCTTGACTAATTTTCTTCTGTCGCTCCTATCTATGCAACAAATGATCATTAGCAAGCAGCTAAGATGCCCTTATGAAGAGCATGAGTTACTCTTTTATACAAAAATAAACACAGCCAAACTGGTTGAAAAAATCAGAAGTTATGAATTTTTGAAAATGGGGAGAAAGAACTTTTGCATCAACCTAATATACAGGGTGTCCGTAAAGTATGTATACACTGTTTGATCGTTTCTCTTTTCCCAAGAAGTCTTTTGCTTGGCTTTAACAACCATTTTGTAGAGCTGGCTTCAACTAAGATTTACAGCATGGAGCGAATCACGTATCATTCTTCACTACTGTAAGATTACGGTAGGAACTTTCAGCTTACAGCGTCATTAAGGATTACCGTGTTTCAAAAAAGTTACCAAAAAGTCTGGAAAATGGTGCACTAGGGTTTTCAAACTCGCTGATTTTATTATACGACTTTTTACGACTATTCAAAACTTTCAAAATGGTGTAATTACGTTTTTATGGAGTTTTGTAAAAATAAACATTGTGGTTTACCTGCCACAACTTATGAAGTAAGCATTGCGGTAAAGTGCAAACATTATATCTGGTTTAGCGGCTCCAAATGCCCTAGTATGAAAGTTTTCTGGCTGTTTGGCTTGTTTTCTGGGGCGAAATAGGGTCCTTGATGGCTCACAACCCTTCTCGAGTTTTTTTTACCGTAATCCTACAGTAATAAAGAGCGACCGATAATTTGCTCCATACAGTAAATCTAAGTTGAAGCCAGCTCTACAAAATGGTTGTTAAAGCTAAGCAGAAGATTTCTTGGGAAAAGAGATATTAACGATCAAACAGTGACCCCTGTTTTTCCAAAACACGACACAATTATTTTTGTTTTCTCAGAAATTCGGAACTTTTCATTTTTGCTCAACACTCAACGCAAACCAAGCTTAGTGTTGACTTGTGAAAACTAACTTGTAGAGCTTGCTTTGATCTGTTGGATGGTTCTCGCGTTATTTAGGAGATATAGAAAGACTGACTTATGCGTTGAGAACTCAGATTTGAAAAGATTCATGGAACAACCTCTTATAGCTATAGTTTTTGCGATCTGGTAGAAAGCGTCGTTATCCGGAACGGAACTTATCTACTCAAAGCGCAGCGTAGTTATAGAGGTCACAAGTTGTCAGCAACGCTGATTAGTACCTAATCATCGCCGTGTGAAACCCAATCTGTGCACACAGCATCCTCATCCTCTCTAGAAACACATGAAATTGAACATCACTGAAATTTCAAATTCAAACTTCAGTAGTGATATAAGTCCGATTAAAGTAAAAACTTGAATTTGGGGGTTTTCGAGCACGCTGTTTCCGAGTATGTTACTGGTTTTGCTCTATTCTTCCAAATTTATTGCTTTTTTGAAAACAAAGTTTCTTACGAATTCGCTGTCATTGAAAAACTGAAACTTAAGAGATTTTCATTACACCGGTTTTCCAAATCTACAGTAAATTTGTAAGAAACTTTATTTTTCTAAAAGATTGCATTTGGAACTACTGAGCAAACATTAGCATATTGGGAAGCAGCGTGCTTTGTACCCCTAAATGCTAGTTTTTACCTCAATCAGACACATACCGCTACTGAACTTTGATTTCGAAATATCGTCGAAATTCAGTCTTTGTGTTCCAGATGAGGACGAAGGTGCTGTGTGCACTGGCTCTGTATACGGTGCTGTTGGTGCCAATTAGTGTTGCTGACAACTCATGACCTCTATAGTTACGCTGCGGCAGGTGCTTTGAATAGATAAGTTCCCTCACCCTCGTTTTCCTTATCTATTTATAAGTAAACCTCAAACTCTGTAAATTTGTTCGTTAGTAAGTGTGTGGCTTGTAGACTCTTTTGTGTGCGAGCCGATGAGGCTAAAATTCGTTCCTTATAAGTAAGACACGGCGCACAAGATAGGCTACTATTTGCGATGATGCGCTGGCCCCTAGGATCTATTGATTTGTTTACTTACGTTAAGGGGAATGAAAGTCCATTAAACATTTTGGATCATTTCTTTATAGTCATGTAAGCCGAGCGGTAAAGTTCATTTACACTTCTTGGCGAAAAGCTCGGTGTCTCAAGTCACTAAAAAAACATATAATCGTTTCGTCTTATATATGGAAAAGGGACGGTAAGTCTCAATGCATTTGGGACCAAGTAGCCCACTTCCCGTACGGGAACGGAGAGGCCATCTAGTCTTTGAAAAAGCTTCGATGTCGTTTTTACCATATTCTTTTTCATAGTAACTAGTCACAATCCGTGTCAATGCGTGGTTTTTTCTAAGACATGCACTAATTTTCGCGTTCACTCTGTCTTCAAGCCACGAGTGTTTATTTGCTATGACATGACACGAACGGAGACGAAGCGCCGTTTTTGGCAGAGCTGACAAGCGAACTTACGCATATAGTAATTGAAAGCACTACGTATTAACACAAATTGCAGCAGTACAATAATAATGATCGTACCATCCGATAAGAATTGATACAATGCTCTAAAAGTTCGTTGAAGCCGTGTCGCGCAACCTTAGTTTTTTAGCCTTCCATTGTTCCCATACGAGGTCTGCCACTCTTATTAGTTTCCTCCATGTTTCACGGTCTAATGCTTGACTTTCATCTATGCCAAGCTCTCTCAGGTTTCTGATTGAGTTTGTCTGTCCATCGCAACTTAGGGCTTCCAACTCCGACTGTTCTTTAATCTTGGCATAGTTATGAACCGTAGCAGGATGTTGAGCAACACGACCAAGATGGCAATTTCTCTTTATTAACTTCGGCCAACGTTTCGGCGCAATCGCCTTCGTCAGGGCCTAGAAAGTCGAATACATAAGGATCTCTTTCTTCAGACGTCAATGAAGAAGCAGGACAATTCAGTTGAAAGCTAGTACGAAGGAAAGAACCAGAGCCACGGCAAAGCAATACTCACCTTAAA